>PITA01004262.1:88875-126240 GCA_004023965.1 Spilogale gracilis
TCAAAGGGCACAAACACATAGAGCTTCTGATTCCAAGACCAGAGGGAGGGAGAGAAGGAGGGAGAGAAGAAGGGAGGGAGGGAGGGAGGGAGGAAAAAGGAAGGAAAGGGAAGAGAAGAAAGAGGGGGAGGGAAGGAGCGAGGGAGAAAGAAGGAAAGGAAAGCCTTTAAGGTGAAGTTTCTCCAGCAGGATTGAGGGACAAAGTGGGATGTTCATTCCATGCAGAGAGAGCTATGAGTGCAGAAACATCGAGGCTCAAGAAAGCATGGTGTGGTCAAGGAGCTGTGAAAGTTCTTGGTGGCTAGAGTCCACAGTTCAAGGACACTTACCTACCGTGACAATGCACTGTTCTTCTTCCTCCCAGAGAGTTAAAGTGATTTGCCCATTGGGTCAAAGACGTATTTGGGTCTTGCTATTTCAAAAGTCCATTCTCCTTCCACTATTCTAGACTTCAGAGCCAAACCAGTCAAATATGGTGGCCATTTAAATTTAAATATTACTTATGAAAAGTAATAATTCAGGCACATTTCAAGTATGGCTGGTGACATTTCAAGTGTTTTTAGTGACTACTAATATGGACAGCACAGCAGAAGCCATTTCCATCATCACTGAAAGTTCTATGGAATAGCCCTATTGGAGAGTTTACATTAGTAATTCCCTACCTACTAATTTATTTGTGTATTTGAACATTATGTAAAATTCTGGCATTATTATTCTCATTTTGTAGACAAGGATACTGTAGCTTAGAGAAGCTGGTATACATCACCTGCGGCTCCACAGCTCTCGGGCAGTAATGCTGGACCACAATCCTAAACCCTGTGAGCCCAGCTTCAGTATGCTCTGCATTAATCCGTAGCTCCCACTGCCCTCAACCTCTTCTTTGCTCCTACTCAATCTTGAGATTATTCTTCCCAAAGGACCACTTTCCAGCATGCATGTGTCTTTTCTTTGTCACCTGGCGAAAACCCAGATCCCTTAGTTTGACAACCAAAGTCTTCCACAAATGAATAAATATACTTTGCAGTTTCTCCCTCTTCCTTTTCCTCTTTTTCCAGTACTCTTTCTCAGCTCCAGGTCCAGAATCCATGAGTTACATTCCAGCCTCTGAGTTTTGGTGTCCCTGATGCCCTTCTTTCTGCCTATTAGGATCTCATTTTACTTTTAAGCTGCAGTTCATGACTCGCTTGTTCTGGAAAATCTTCCTTGACCCATGTCAATCTGGGCTGCAAAGCCATCCTGTTCCTCTCTTGCCAGGAAACATCTCATGTGTTACTTCATGGGAAAATATTTCTCTGCTTTCTATCTTCTCTTCCTACTAGTGAACGAGTGTGGCATTACCCATGTAGGACCTTACAGAGACTACATTTCTCATCTTGGTGAACCATCGGTGCCAGCATGGATCCCCTTTGGTAGCGGTTCTCAGCTCTGAATTATATTTTCTATTAGAAACCTGGCATCTCCTCCAGGTATTGTTAGTGGAGTCTCCAGTTTGTAAGATGAAATCAAAACAAATGTTCTGCTAACTGACATGACCATTTACGAGAAAAAAATCACAGGGAAACTTATGGGGTGTGATTTTTTGGTTTAATTTCATAAAAATCCTAGAGAACTGAAAAGTTCAAGAAACCCCAACCTTTCTACATATTGCGGATGTTATCATGGAAAACGGTGGGACTTGGAATTATGGTCTCTCGAGTGATGATTATTGCTACAACATGGCAGACAGAGAGGCTACTAAATCGAGAGCCAGGAAACCCAAGTCCTGGCCTCAGCTCTATCACTAGAGACTGAGCACTCCTGAAATTGTCACTTACTTGGACCTCAGTTTCCTTTTCTGGAACACAGTAACATTGGTTAAGTAAATGGATAAATGCATAAATAAAGGTTTTGAAAGAGATTCTCTAAAATTTCTCCCACACTAATGTTTTATGAGTCATAGTTTTAATTTAGTTGCATTTACCAAAAAAAACCTGGTCTGAGTAAGGGAAAAGACTCGTATCTTAAAATATAGTATTTAGTTTAAATATATAAAGAAAACAATCAAGTGATTCTGTTCCACTCAGCAAAGTTTTCTTGGTCGTCTACGAGGCAAAGGAAAGGCCCTGGGCCACCACTCCGGGACTATGGCAGTCAGACATAAGACTGAGTGCACAGTTGAGACACACATGGGACCACAGACCAGAATATGCGGTCATGGGTGATGGAGACCTTGGGAGCCTGATCGAGGACTAGGGAAAGATGGAACCTGTTTGGAGGATCAGGAAATTATGACCAGCTCTTTTGAAAAGTGCTTTAGAGACCAACCAGTTTTCTAACACAGTTACTCCAGAGAGGGTTTACTGTCTCTCTTTGCAATAAGAAAATAGCAGCTACTGTGCAACATCTGAGATCTGCCCACACCTGAGATCTGAGAGAGGGATGTGCTTTCTTCAGGAACTACTTGTGTTTCTTTCTTTTTTTTTTTTAAGATTTTATTTATATGACAGAGAGAAACATAGCTAGAGAGGGAACACAAGCAGGGGGAGTGAGAGAGGGAGAAGCAGGCTCCCCGCCGAGCAGGGAGCCCAATGCAGGGCTCGATCCCAGGTCTCCGGGATCATGACCTGAGCTGAAGGCAGTTGCTTAACCAACTGAGCCACCCAGGCGCCCCTACCTGTGTTTCTTCGTGTGTGTGTGTGTGTGTACAGTTTAAGTGAGGAGAGATGAAGTGGAAGGAGACTATTAATAGCAGACTATTACCATTATTCGCATGGGATGGATGGGGAGAACACAGCCAAGCCTGAGTGCTTCAGTGGATAACCAGGGGTTGAGAGCCAGAGACACCAAATACAAAAGTTAAGTGCTAGAACTAGAGCAGAGCTTCTCCCCCAGGCAGAGACAAGGTCTGGAGCGAGATGGGAGTCCTGCCAAGCCAGAGCAGGACTGGAAGCCGTGAGGCGGTGTGGAGCACTTGCCATGCCCTGCTGGCAGCCCACAGCTGGAGAAGGAGCCTGGCAATGAAGGTTCCCATTGAACCTCTCAGGGTGTTCCCCAGCCAGGGAGGGATGACAAGGAACCAGCCTCTGTGCTTCATCTTGGGTCTTTCCGCCTCCAGTCTGGGTCCTCTTCAGCACCCCTGTAGTGTCTGTACTTGAGCCTGTTGGGGTGCTGGGCTGTGGTCCCATTTGCTCCTCTGGGCACCTCCTAAGGGAATCCAGGTTTGAGTTCTTGGAGCCTTCTGGATGTTCAGCCCTCTGCACCACTCCTCAGGCCCTGTCCCTGGTCTGTATGGAGCCCCAGAGTACAGAAGCCTCCTCCTTTCTCCTTCCTTCTCCAAGGTGCCTGACCCTCAGCTTAGCCTACATCTTTTCTTCTATACCATGACAGGAAAGGGTGCCCCCTCTATCGCCTGAGCGCTTCCTCTCCCAAGCCTCCTGAGCAGTGGAAACTTGTCTCCATCCTCTTTATTGTTACATCTGAAGCGAGCCCACTGGCTCACCATTAACGGTTTTATCATAATTTATCAGGAGAGTAACAAAGAAATAAATTAAGGAAAAAATCTGAAACTATTATCTTGGTCTTTAGTTCCCCAATCCCTTGCTTCTGTGAGTAAAATTCCCCTTAGGCCCTCACTTTTGGTATGCACTTTATTACCATTCCAGAAAGTTCACACTTCCCATCACAATGAGGCACTTAACACAGTTACAACAAATTTGCTTGTCAGAAATTGTGATAGTGGCCTACTTGTCCCTGAGTTCCACCTATGACAGCCCTTTGGGATATTTCCTCCCTGAAGGTAATAGAACTTAAAGTCAGCAGCCCTCTTTTGGGAACTGAACACTACATCTTAGACTAGGCAAAGCCAGCTCTGAAGACTAGCAAAGCAACATTTAACATACATGCACTGAATAGCCCAGACCAAACCTGGACCTCATTTGGGCAATAACAACATCCCAGTACCCCTAAGTATTAATCAAATGTTTGTAAATTGCTTGTGGTTTGCCTGTGCTTTGGAATTGCATAATTTAAAGCTATCCTGAGGAATCCTCTGGTGCTACAAGTAATTAACCCTAATTCATCTGTTTTCTGAACCCAAATTTACTCCTGAAGATTGAGTGTTTGGAGAATAAAAGAGTAGACAAAGTGCAATTAATTAAGGAAGGCTTCCTGGAGGGGGTGATCTAGGGCCAAATCTTAGAGGGACAATGATCACAGCTCCTGTTAAGGAATGAAAGGAGAAATGCAGCCAGCTTCAGTGAAGGGCAACCTTATATCCCAGCAGCAAAAAACCTTCCCATGAATAGCAATGGAAACATCCCCTTTGGATGTATAGTCCTTTACAACTTACAAAGTGCTTCCTTTGTAAGGAACATTACGGTGATGATGACAGCAGTGAGGATTTGCTGAGTGTTGACCAGTGTGAGTGCTGAGACACACTTTTACAGCTCTCCTACCAACCACCCATTGGGTCTGGTGTTATTATCCTTTGTAGAGAGAAGGAAACAAAGTCTTAGGCTGCTGTTGAAAGTCGGACATGTTGTGTAGAAGTCAACTGATAGGCAGAGATGCAAAGGTCTGAATTCAGGTTTACCTGATGCCGTGGTTCCCATCCTAGCATCCTCCCCATGCTCAGAGCAGGGCGGCGAAGGGACAGTGCATTCTGGAAGATTGCACAACACTTATGGTAAGAACCTACTTGCTACTAGCCAGTGTCAAGTACTCTGCAGAGCACTTTCCAGAGAGCATCTCCTTCATTCATCCCAGGAACATTCTGACGCTGGTGTCAATTCCCACTTCACCATCAGGAAACTTGAGAATCAGAGAGGGCACCCTCCCTAGGTGTGACAACAAAGAGCAAGACCTTTACTCCTTTATCCCATACACCAGGCCCAGCCCTCCACATCTGGGAGCCAGCATCTAAGAGATGGTGTTCTTGCCTCGGAGAGCTTGCCACCTCGAGGCTGAGTCAGATCTGGAAGGAGGAAGTAGCCTGTTTCAGTGCAGTACTGGGTGGTTAGTGGGAGTTGCAGAGAGAAGGGTATAAGGGTGAGAGGAGCACAGGGCTAGGGTGCTCTGCTGAGCCTGCAGGTTTTGAGCTTGGCTGCTATTACCACCATTTTGTAGCCGATAAGGGCAAGTAACCCCTCTGGTCTTGGATGTGTCCAATTTGAGAGAAGCTGTAAGAGGCCATGTCAGGACTTTATAACCAAGCTCAGTCTCTTGGCCTCAGCCATCAATACCCCCTTTCTTATATTCTTCTCATAATTGTCCAGAAGATATCGGAAAAGTGTCTGAGGCCATTTGTTTCCTGGCATCACACAGACCTTTACACATGGGACACTAACCCAGAGAGCCGATTTTCTCTCTCTCATCCTCAAAGAAAACTTAGAATAAACTCCCAGTTTCCTGCTACCTCCTGTGTCATGCCTGTCTGGGTATGGCCCCCTCTGCTTCTGCTGGCTCTTGCTTTTCCAGCTCTGTAAATGCTAGTGAAGTTGTGGGCTCAGTTCTGAGCCCTCTTCTCCAGCGGCTCTCTCCCTGGCTGCCCTGAGTTGACCACCTGACTTGAAACACCGTGTATGTGACCGGGACTCCAAGATAAGTGCCTCCCACTTTGACCTCCCCCCTTGGGCTCCAGACTGCCTCCTCCATGCCTCCACGAGGTAGTTTGCAATGTCCTGAATAGGACTCATCAGCAATCTCTCAAGCATCCTCCCTCCCTAGTCTTCCCATCCTAGCAAATGGCAGCAGCATTTGAATTCAAGCCAAACAAAACAATCTTGACTCAAATTATTTCTCACCATCTCTAGACGTATGACACTAAGCCAGCCATTGTCTTGTCTTGTTTGGACCGGACAGTTTGGACAATTGCCATCAGCTGCTTCTGGCCTCCTTGATTTCTCTTCTGCTCCGTATAAGCTGTTCTATCCACAGCAGCCAGAGGGATATTTACAACATGCAAATCAGATCATTCATAATTCTTTGCCCTCGAACACATATTCATAAAACTCCAGTGGTTCTCATCACATTTAAATAAAGTCCAGACCACTGCCACAGCTTGCACGGCCCCCCAGAACCTGGCCCTGGATTATTGATCCCCTGCTAGTCTTCTCCAGCTCTGCTTCTTCCAACACTTGAAGCTTGTTCCTACTTCAGGCTTTTGTCCCGTTTCCTGCCCGAAAACACTTCTTCCTGAGGTCTTGCAATAGTGTGCTTCTCGTCTTTTTGGTTTATGCTCGGATTGGCCCACCACACCTGCACTCCCACCTTGTGCCTTTATGTCATTTTATTCTTAAGGTCACCATAGCACCATGTGAAATATTTTTGATTGATTTTCCCATTTTGATTCTAGAATATATGCTTCAAAAAGGCTGGGATTTCCTCCATCTTCCCCATGGCCAAAACACAGTGTCTGGAACAATGCCTGGTATATAGCAAACACTCAATAGAAAAGTTGAATTAATGATTTAATTATTCTTTCCAGTTCTAAAAATAATACATGTTTATGACAGAAAATTAGGAAATAAAGGTATAAAAAAAAGAAGCAGACATTTTGGTATCTTTTATTCCCACCTTTTCCTATGCGTATTTTTAAGTGGAGATTATTAGGTGCAACCCAATTTATATCAACTTTTTATGCAATTCTCCACATTTTTTCCAATATTTCACATAAATGTACTTAACAGACATATTTTTTTCTTTCTATTTTGATTTCCTTTCTGAAAAACTCTTAGATGAGTACCCATCATGCACCATGGTTTGCATTTAACTAAGTGCAGTGTCTTTAAAAGATTATGTAAATGTGAGCAAGTTATTAACCTCTTTGGACCTCAATGTCTTTATCTACAAAATGGGAACAATAAAGCCTACCTTGCCTAATTTGCAGCATTGTGCAAGGTTCTAATGAGGGAATGGGTCAAACCCCTCATTAGATACTGGTGTGAATATCTCTTTTTAAACTAGCACTGTACAAGTAGAATAAAAGAGGAGAAAATATGACACCAAGTAATTTGTGAAGCAATTTTAAATTTGTCCATAAAAAGCTATTGGCAGTTGTTCTGTGCTGAGTGAGACATGTCCTAATGTTTGTATTTAATATGCTAAACAGTTGCCAGTGCCTAATTCTAGGTTCGTACCCTGCAATAGCTTTTTTTTTTGGGGGGGGGTGGTTTACAATTTTCAGCTGTAAAACTGGGGTTAATTATTTTTAGCATTTCTTCAGCCTGTCTCATTAGCAAAGTACTTTGAGGTAATGACTTGGGCATATTTGATGATTGTTCATTTTGAAAGATGTCATTTTAAGACTTTTCTGGAAGTTTCAAATCTGCCTATGGGAATCTGTTTTATGCCAAAATGTCATTTCAAATTCAAGCCTACATACCGCCTAACACTCGGCCCTTATAAATGTTTCACACCACCTGCATTTTTTATAATAGCTCTTTCATGTGAACTTGGATTTCTTGTGGTTCACCTCCACTCTCTGTCTGAAGGGGAGAAAGTAATATTTTTAAATGGCCTTTTTTTCCCCTTTGTCAGAGGAGATAAAATTCCCCAATTATTTTTCCCTTGTGCATAGATATTTATATGAATATTTTAAGGAATGGGTTCTTTATAGTGTTATTCATGAACCCATGTATTAAATTTAAAACAAATGTGTCCTAAAAATGAATATTTAATCTGAGTTTAATACCTGAAACCAGATTCGTGTTGACTTAATTTCTTTGGTCATAAAAGAAATCTATGAAATGATTCAAATTCTTTCATTCATTCAACAAATATTTTAACAAGCTTATTGAGTGCCTCCTATATTATCTCTTTTAATCCTCTAATAACTTGTCAGTATAAGATTATCATCATTGTCACCTTCAGCCCCGTCATACCTATATTGTGGATGAGAAAACCAAGACTCAGAGCAAATCCTTGGGATAAGCAGTTTGGAGAAGAATTAGAGGTGTCAAGTACAATAGCAGGAATGAGAAACAGAGATAGAGAGGCAAGACCTAGTAGAAACCTTAATGGGAGGATTCAACTGGGAATAATCATGGTCATAGCTTTGCCTTGCATTACATTAGGATCATCTGGGATTCTTTAAAAATTACTTCTGCCTGGCTTCCACCTGAAGACATTGTGATTTAATTGGTACAGGATCCCACCTGGGTATCAGGACTTTTTTTTTAAAGAAACCTAATGTGCCATGAAGTTTGGGAGTCAGTAGCCTCGGTAGTGGCTGGACTATTGCATGTAATGAAACTAAAATAACTCCCACCTCATGTGGTCCATCACTGGGTCTTGATGTTCCAATGGGCTGTTGGGTTTTAGGTCTTAGGATGGACATAGAGAGAAAGCAGGGGTCCCAAATCCCTATCAGAAGAAGAAAGACAGCAAGTTTTAATGGAAAGATGGCAGGCTTTAATCACTTAGCTTCCCTGAGCCTCAGCTTCCAGGTCCAAAATGGTTATTATGACCCCGATCCAGTAGGCATGTTGTTGTAAGAATTACATTAATTTCAGTGAAATTCTTTTTGTGCAATGACTTCAGAATCATTAGTCAGTTATTTGAAAAGAAATAATAGTAAATTAAAGCAAGTATAGAAGAAAGTATTTTCCAAAGATGGCCAAAAAACCTGCCACCCAGGATGATCTTCTGGTAGTATAACACTGACGTTTTCCCATCTGAGGCAGGGCGCATGTTCCTTCTTGAGTCTGGGTGCACATTTGTAAACACCTTGATTAGTAGGTTATAGTGGAGCGGACACTATGTGACTCAGGAGGTTAGATCATAAAAAGCAATACAGCTCCAACCTGGGTCACTCTGTCTTGAAACATGCATCTTGGGAGCTCAGAACTGATTTGTAAAATGTCTGGCTCCCCTAAAGCCACCCTGTTGGAGAGGTAAGGTGGAACAACCACATAGAGCTAGAAAGAGATGTCCCAAGAGCCTCTGTGTTGCCAGCCTTTGGCTGTCTGAGTCTTCCAGCATCACTTGCCAGATAGGTGAATTCCCTGGCCCTTGAGCAAGCCCTTGACCTTTGAGCTGCCCCAGATGTCAGGGAGGGCAACTGCTCTACCCAGCTCTGCCCGAAATGCAGGTTCATGAGCAAACAAATATTATAGCTACTTCAAGCCACTAACTTTTGAGTGTCTTGCTAGGCTGCGTTAGGAAACTAGAATAGCAGGGAGTAATAAAAAACAATCTATACAAACATTAGATAGCTTATTTCAAATTAAATATAGCAATTCTTTTATTTAGCAACCTTCTGATGTTGAGCCAAAGTCTTTTCTGGGAGAATAAGGCCCACTGGCCAGAACCTTGGCATTAAACATACACATAAAGCATTTTTTAAAAAAAAATTTCAGTGTCAGTTTCTTTAAAGTAAAATGAATGTGTAAAAGCACTTAAAATTTTTTTATGGCTTTCTTCTCTCCTTTATAGTCACGCTATTCTAACTTAATTCAATGTTTTATTAGGCAGCTCATTTATTTTATCAAGTCTTTCCAAAGCATTCAACTTGGATTTCATAAAAAGAAATCTTTCTTTTTTGGGAATATATTGCATCCATGTGCATGTTACTTAGTAGATTGCAAGATAACATTAACAAGTACAATTTGAACAAACAAATTATATGGTGAGCATATAGTTCTGGTCATGTGAACAGAAGATATACAAGTTTTCTTTCTTTTAAAAGAAAGATTTTATTTATTTATTTGACAGAGAGAGAGAGAGATCACAAGTAGGCCAAAAGGCAGGCAGAGAGAGAGGAGGAAGCAGGCTCCCTGCCAAGCAGAAAGCCCAATGTGGGCCTCGATCCCAGGACCCTGACATGATGACCTGACCTGAAGGCAGAGGCTTTAACCCACTGAGCCACCCAGGTGCCCAGAAGTATACAAGTTTTCTAAAGAAAAGTCTACTAGCCATTCATGTTCTTTAAAGTTATAGATACTTGTCAGTAAATTAATTGAAAGAATGAGAACCCCATTAATCTAAGAATTTATTTAAATGAAGGTTGCTTATGAGAGCTTCTATCATAACATATATAAAGCATTCACATGTTATAAGCACTCATTAAATGTTAGTTTCTCTAACCACTACTTAATTTGTCAAAAATTCTGCTTGCAAATCATCTCTGACATCAAATACTAACAGAAGAATTTTTAAAGTGTAGCCCATGATAGCCACCCATATTTCATGCTACTTCAGAAAATGCATTACATTTCTATTTATGAAAAATCATTTCCCATGTGTCTGAGTTCAGACCGGCTGCCCAATATTTTAAATCACTTGCCAAATAGAACATGTATCATGACTAGCTTCTCCAATAGAGTACCTACTGAATGTGCTTACTCTGGGAAAGCAAACCTGTTAAAGCAGCTTTTGGATCCTGCACTTTCTCTAGCCTCAGCCACTTCTTTGCATGACTATCAACAGGATTAAGTACAATGTACTGGGGCAGACACTGAATTTTAGGATGAGGTATGGAATGCACTATTGTGTTAGAATCTATTGGTTACTCAGAGCTCTAATCAAAGCATCACCCAGTGACATCACTCCAGTCCTGCCTCTGCAGAGCCATCCTGCACACCACCCCCAGAGGGACCACACAGACCCGCCACACCACATAGCACAATTCCCCAACAGTTCTTTGGTGCCTGCGGATCTAACTGGGCCTCTGTAATATGGTTAATGCAGGTCTCCAGGACAAGGGCATTGACTTTCTTTTCAGCCCTCCTCTCTAAACACTCTCATTTATATTAAGGCCCAAGCACAACATGTAGCATAATCAGATTTTATTCCTAGCACTTCTGCTTTGTAAAACTGCAATACTTACCCTATTCGAAAGTGTTTTCCAAACTGGGGGTCTTAACCCACTAAGAGCTCACAAAATCAATTTAGTGGACTTCAGTCACCATTTTAAAAAATTAGAACAGAATGGAATGAATCAATGTACATTACACATAGTAAGTATTATTTTGGTAAACTTTGGTTGTGTGTGTGTGTGTGTGTGTGTGTGTGTGTGTCTGTGTCTGTGTACCAATTTTTAATGTAAAGCATATTTTTTTTATAGCAGATCATAAAATCAAAATGTAGAAAAGCTCATACCTCTCAACCATTTGGCATGCAGTTTGTTCTACTGGGAAGACCTCAATGCAGCACTTCTTTGTCTCTCCAGCAGATTCCAACTTACTGTCCAAGATGCTTCTTCTTCTATGAAGCCTTTATCTGGAGTTTATGATGTGTTGGGCACAGAGGTCGATACTTTAGATGTTATATGCCATTTTCATGTTCAGAAAAAACTTACGAAGTTAAAACTAATAATATTCCCATTTTATAGACAAGGACATGGAAAGTGACAGATGCATTCAATAAGTTGCCCAAGGTCTCTGATGCAATGTATGGTCAAGCAAGGGTTTGAATCCAGGCCTTTGGATCCAGAGTCCTTGCACTTAGCCATTACACTGAAGAGCTTCTTCTGAACACCCCTGGGCTGAGCCCAACCACTTTCTTCTCTGCCTCCGTGGCACATGGTTAGAGTCTTCAGGGTGACATTTTCTACACTGTGCTGTATTTATCTCTTTACGTGTCTAAGTTAAAGAATCCCCCACACTAAGTTAAAGAATCCAGGAAGACATGAGCTGTGTCCTATTTCTGTCTTTTGCTTTAGGACCATACATATACATGTGTGTCATATAGAAATTACTTGATAAATATTAAATAATAAGTGCCAATGTGAGGAATTATCACCATTTCACAGATGAAGAAACTGATGCTTATCTAAGAGGAAGCTAGGCCTACTGTTCTTTTGGACCTCTTCCTGTTATAATAATCCTATTAACAAAGTTTAGAAGGAGTGATCACTTTTCCTGAAGGCTAGGGAGATCTTCACATAGACAGATAAAGGCAATAAGGATAAGTTACACATCATATAAAATACACAGGTTTTTTTTTTTTCATTTTCCATTCATCCTGTTCATAGGCATACCTAAGAATCATTTACTCTGGTCCATTCACTCATTCATTCATCCAGCATATATTTTGGAGTCAATCCATGTGATTTGCCTTGGAATATATGGATAATGACATTCAGTTCTTCCTTGAAAGGTGCTAGCAATCTATAATGGAGCTGAGCCAATAAATAGGTGATTGTAATATGACATTAGCCAGTATTGTCTTGCAGGAAAGGGCCAGAGCTTAGGAGCTGGTTGGTCCTGGGCTCAAAGCTGGGCTCTACTTCTAAAGACCCATAACACCTTGAGGACTTCAAGTGACTTCTGGGAGCTTCAGTTTTCTCATCTCATAGGGCTGCTTTCAGGTAATGTGCATAAAGCATAGGGTGCTCTAAAAGTGGAAATTGCAGGCTAATGACCAAAACAATATTTTTGTGTGGGACCTCTAACAGTCTTACCTGACATTCTTCTCTGTGCTTTGATTTTTTTATCCAAAGTTTAGGCCTATGAATCTGGGGCACCTGGGTGGCTCAGTCAATTAGGCATCTGACTTTTGATTTAGGCTCAGATCATGATCTAAGAGTCATAGGATCCAGCCCTATGCTGGGCTCTGTGCCTGGTAAGGTGTCTGCTTGGGATTCTCTCTCTCTATCCCTCTGCTGCATCCCACTCCCCATCCAGGTTATACAAGTGTGTGCTCTTTCTCTAAAATAAATAAATCTTAAAAAAAGTATAAACTTATGAATCTGAAATCTAATTACTAATTATTAGGCATCCTCTGTGGAAAGAGAGGAAGGCTCTACCATCTTGTGATCCCAGTTTTCTCCTTGGGTTGAGGCCCCAGGTCAATGTCCTCCTTACTTCTCTTTCATTTACCTATGGAGTACAACCCAGTCTCTCTTCTCCTCACCCAATATCTCCCCTCTTCATACCCTCACCACTTCCACATTCCTACTTAATATTTTTTCAGAGCATCTAGCATCATTGTGATACATATTTATGGATATTTCTACGTATAATACCTCCAGCTGACATTCCCAAGTACACCCTTAGAGCTCCTGTGTTTTTATCTTCCTCAGACACTGAAGTTTCTGAAGGAGAACCTTTTGTAGGATTTTGTAGGATTGTGTCCTTTTTTAATGAAGAGTACCCTTCTTTTGCCAAACTGTTGAATGTATCCATAAATACAAGCACATATGTCTCTCATAACAAGATATTTCTGGCTACATACTACAGAACCATGAAGGAGAACCACTTTTCCTGTTACCCCTGGCCTGAGTTTGTAGTACTCTCTGGAACAAATAATGGGAAATGTAAGTTTATGCTTCCTAATGGAAGCAAAAAGGGAACCCATATGCATTAAATTAGCTCATTGTGTTTTTCTGGGTTTTTTTGGATTCGGTAAGGTTTCATGTATTTCACACACATAGATGGGAGTAGAATGAGGGGAAATAGACTTTTCATGGCTATGAAAATGGAATCAACCCAGAAGCACTACTGATTTTTCTGGCAGAAGTATCCCACAAGTCATGACATCTGAATCATCCAGTGTCAGGATCTTGTTTAATTTCATTACATATTTGCAATAGCCTGCTGTCTACTTTGCTGGGGAATTATAAATTTAAAAAGTACAAGTTCAGCTATTTGAATTCCTCAGATCATATACTCACTATAATCATTACTTCAGTATTTTGAAGAGGAAAAAAGGCAAGTAGCTACTTTAAATATATCAATATCCCATTAATGTGGTTACTTATAAAACTATAAAACCTATAAACAGTTTAATGGTTTTCCCCTAAATACTTCCTGCAATCTAATGATCTGCATTGTTCTTTTATTTTATGCCCATAGTAAATCTAAGAATACATTTACACTTCTTGAGAACAGAAATGGTGTTTTTCCTCTCCACTATGGGCATCTCATCTTTGGGAATACAATAGACATATTTAGGGCTATTGTGCCTAAAGGAAAATATATAGAAATGGATGTAGGTGGGAGGGTTTATGGAGCTGGTCAAGAACGGAGCAGAGCAGACCCTTCCATGGATATTTTATTCACAGTGTTTGGATCTGATGCATAAAAGGCAAGACATGATTTCGTGTAGCCTCACTTGGTATAACTTATTGAGCACCTCAACATGCCAGAATTGTGCTAAAGCTTCCAGATATGTGCCTAATAATGTGACAATAGCTACTTTTGGGGATTGCTTCACCCACTCTGGGCAATATGCAACTGATTTATCATATAATCTTTATAATTTTGCCTTGAGTTCCCTAGAATCAGTGTTATTTAAAAAAAGAACTCTTATGTAAGTAATTGATTGGGTATTATCTCTTGGGAAAAGTAGAGTGAAGGAGTAGGACAGAGCAGGGAGGAAACTGAGTAAGCAAGAAGTTGATACACAGAGTTTGCCTCATTTTGAGTCAGTGGCTGCAGGGGGAATGTTCAGGGTGAGGGGCTTCCCAGAAAAGGAGGGTGTTTCTCCAGAGAAGGGTCCAATCAACACTCAAGGAAGCTGGGGGATGGAGCCTAGCCCAGGTGACACCAAGAGTGTCTACTGCATAATCTTTGGGGTAGCTACTGTCCCAATTTTTTAAGTGAGAAAACTAAAGCACAAGGCATTGAATTTGCCCTGAGTCACTTTTAAGAAATCAGGATTTCAACCCAGATCTGCCTGACTGAATACCTTGACCCCTCTTCTTCGAATGTAAATGCAGTCAGAGTGATGACTTCTAATCTAAGTCACATACAGAATCCAGAAGTAACACAAAGAAGTTATGAACTTTCCAGAGAGGTAAAAAGTTTGGGGCTGTCTGGAGAAAGAAAGCAAACCCTCCCTGCTCTGTGCATTATGTAGAAGAACCCGAAGTCACAAAGACAAGGAAGAAGGATTTTGGTGTACTTTTTGCTGCAGAATCCGATTCCTTCATGTGCCATAAATATAAAGGTGTGAGTGTGCTAAGCAAATGGTAGGAGTAGAGTATTGTTCCTAAGTAAAATTATACCACCAACTAAATCAAACTGGGAACAGCTTTACATCTCTTTTCCTGGAATGACCCTCCATAGGTCTTAGAAGTTAAAATGACAAGTACCATTGGCCCTGTAGTTGATCTGTCCTAAAACTGCCCAGGCCAAGAGCCTGGCAAGGTGGCCAGCAAAATGTGCAGACAGGAGGACCAGCCTAGGAGTCTCTTCTTACTTGTCATACTGGCTCTGCCACTTCCTCACTAGAGGACTTAAACAACATGTATCTCTGGGATTTATTGTCTCACAGAAAGGAAACGAGAATTGCCCTACTCTCCTGCTTTCTGTGGTTTCAGTTGCTATCATTCTTTCTTCCCCTCTGCAATCCCAGATTTTCTCTGCTGTAGAACTCGGTTCCCCCAGCCTACACTCTAACTCTTTCCCAACTAGTTGTTAGGCTTGTCACGCTATTGTTAGGCTTCTCACACTTGGACCTTGACAAACATCTCCATTTACATTAAACTCCCCTGAAATGGCTTTGACCCTGTCCCAAGTGGTGTGTAATAGAGAAATGTGACAGTCTGGGAGGCAACCAAACACAGACATCACAATCCTACTTCCCAAATATGACCCAACAATTCTAAAGTCCAGCAGACATTTTGATTTCTACATTACAGAAATTTTGACTTCATCTTTGGTCAGGGCACTTGTTTATGAATCACACAGTCATTTCACAGAGTGCCTCCCTCTCCTTGCCCCCATTTCGAAAGGGTGGGTTTATTTTACAAGTAATTCTAGTCATCACTGTCCCAGATCGCTTTGATGTTGGGTGATTGATCATAATACCAGGTGATATGAAAAGCATCTTGGTGATCATTCTTTAGGATTTGATTCCTTACCTTCTCCTCAGATATCTGGGGGAAAAGTAAAGTATGAGAAAGTGGGAATCCGATGCCAACTCTCTGCTCCTTTGATTCAACTCCAGGATGGTGATTAAACGAGTGTTTGCCTTGTTGCAGATCAATTATTTTGAGGATTCAGAATTTCTTGCTGTGTCTTGAATTGTGCTGATGGTTTTTAAGTAGGCTATAAAAATTCCTGTGAATGATTTGTTTAATTATTGTCTTGCTCCTCATTTACATTTTTATCTAAAACTCTGAGAACTGAAATCTGTATTCAATTCCACTTCCTGCGAGCTACATTTTGCCTTGTTGGGAGACATATCTGGACTGTGCTTTATGTATGGAATAATATCAGTCAAGCAGAATTAAATGTCTGTGATGTTGTTATGATGGGTGGAGACATAGCTCTTTTTTGTTGATTTTTCTTTGGTTTAAGACAATATTCGATGGCTATCTAATAGCCATGACTTTTTTTTTACCTCACCCGAGGAATCTAATTAAGACTTGACTTTCTGGATTAGACCTTCTGAGAATAGGGGATTCTGACCCACTACATTACAAGCTTGGTTTTTACTGACTATCTTTGGAGTTGTCCCCTCCATGATCCACAGATAGCCAGATAAAAAGGAACACACACAACCCATCACAAAACCTCCGATCTGGACATACCTTCACTATGTCACTTTACCACCGCAGAAGCCAACCATAGTGTGGCATCATGGAAAGAATACGGAAGTCGGTGGCATTTTGCTTTACAAACATTTCTTTGCAGTTCAACACAAGTGCTTTTGCAATTCTGGAGTCTCGGCTGAAATAAAAACTGTGAAGAAGTAAAATTCTGGGGGTGAAAAGCTGCAGTTGCAAAAGAAACAAAGCAAAACATTCCTGAATACTTCTACTCGAACTGCCAAGATTGCTTATGTTGATGAAAATACCAAGAGTGTTCACTGGAGTCAGATTTGTAAGAGGGAAAACAGATCAGTTCTCTAGCTCCTCTATGGAGATTGAGTTCCACTAGAGTGAGGTGCCTGCCCAAGGTGTCCGGTGAGTTAGTGGCAGATTTAGGACAAGATGTAGCAAATCTTGATTCCAAGTCCAATGTTCTTTCACCCTCAAATTGCTATAAATGTGACAAATTATCTTATTAGTTTAGCCTAGTTCAGCATTTCCTCAAGTGTGGGATGTTAATAGGTGTTACATGAAATAATAGTTTCATGGTCAAATGAGTATAGAAAATGCTGTTAAATAAAATTAAACACATTTCTTCATTTCAGGCCTCTCTGAACCTTTAATATGCTAATATATATTGTGACTCTCAAAGAGGGAAATCGAATATACAGCTTTCCTAAACTTGTTTGACCATAGAAATCTCTTTTCCACGAATAACTCATAGAAGACACTTTGAGAGGTTTTGACCTCACCAGTAAAATTTAATGTCTTTGTACCAGTGAAGGTACTGATAAGAGTTATAATTCAACCAAAATGGTTCAAATGGTGAAGCTAACAAAGGGGTTACATCCAGAGATCTGAAGTGGGCAGAGTTAAGGAAACCATAAAAGGATAGTGAAGCCCCCAGGCAAGGGTAAGCATTCCCACTGCACTGAAGAAGCAGGGGGAGGAGACCAGTTAGGGTACACTGTAGAGTGGGGCTGGGGCTGTTAGTGGGACCTAGCCTCTCAGAGGGATGTGGCTTCTCTCAGGGCCAGAGTGATAAAGGAAAAAACAGGAAGAAATATCCCAGCTGCTTTGTTTTTTCCTCTCTGATCTGCTGTGCTTCCTGTTGGTCAAATGTAATTGGAAACCAGCCAGCAGTGTAGCCTGGGTATGGCTACATTTGTTGTTATGAATTCCTAGGGTCAGCCTCTCTAAACTCAGACGCATGCCATACACTAAAGGCCCTTTGCATGTTGGTCATTTCCTTAAATTTCATGAGAATTCTATAATCCTGTAATCACGATCTTTTGCAAATGAGGAAACAGACATAAACTCAGGTAGGTAGTAAGAAATGGATTCAGTCCTGGCTGGGTTCATCAGTCTGCTTTCCATTTTACCACATTGCTGAGCCAGAAAATATCAGACTTTCAATGAAAGCTTAAAGAACTTGCAGAAGGAGTTTTTCATCTTCAATTTCAAGCAATTTCATCTTATCACTAACGTGATTAATCCCCCAACAGAGTGAGTAAGTTTAATTTGTAGGGTTTTTTCCCCTCTGCAGCAACAGGAGACCTTATTTTATTCATCTCTGCAATCCCAGACCTTAGGACAGTGCCCAGCACTGAGTTTATATTTGTTGAGTGAATGCAAAAAGGAATGCGTGAATGAGTGAAGTGTAAATCAGCATTCCAAGGACATTTTCTCAGAGCTCTGTTGGGACAGAGTTGGCCTATCAATCTATTTTTAAATGTTCTGGCTTGTTCAAAATGGGAATTTTTCCATGTTGAGCATCTGTTCATGACTTTTTTCTTGGATAGCTATGATACCTCTCTCCTTACAACCCCCAAATACACACACTAAAGATACAAGTAGGGGTGCACACACCCCTCCATTGCTTCTCTGCCTCCATCTCTGTCGTGCTAATCCTTTCTGCTCAGAACCACCAGATCTGTAAAATTAACCTTTATAAGGTCCCACAGATAACCAGACTCTATGCCAAACCTCTTTCATTTCCTTCAAAATCCTGTACCAGTTCCCTCTTGCTAATTAGCTTAATATGTATCTGCTAAATATAATTGAAAAGTCTATTATCCATCCTAAAATTCCAATTTTTCCATACTTTCACTTCATCAAAACTTACTCCATCAACTGTTCCAGAATGAACCCTTCCATCAGGCCGGGCTAGAACTTTCTCTCAAAGTTGCTATGGTCATTCTTTCTTCTACATCTTTATCCATGCATGCTCCACATGCAATGCCTTTTCTCTTCCTTCCATTGTCTTTTCATTTATTCACTCATTTACTAAGCTCTTGTTGTATGCCAGACTCCATCATACTGAAGTGGATACCAAGAAAAATCTAGCGTGGTCTCTGAGAAGTGCAAAATCTTTCACAGGAACCTGATACACTGAGTGAGAACACACAGCACAGTGTGCAGACTACAATAAAGGTGTGAGGCCAAGGAAGGGAACCAGGGAATTGCAGTCCCAGGAGTTCAGGAACAGTGTCTATTCCAAGTGCCCGGCAACTTGTGGGAGCTCAACAAATATTTGTTGAATGAGTGAAGTAACATTGAACTAGGCTTTAAAGACTGTCTGCCTGTAATCTTTCAAGAACTAGCTCGAGGTCTTCTCCCTGCCTACTCTGAGATAAAATGCTCTTGTAGTTCTCAGAACATTCTATCAGATGTATTGTCTTGAATTGCTCTGTAGCTCATGTGTACAGTAACAATGTAAGCATTAGTAAATTCCTATTATGACTTCTAATTTTTTTCATATACCATCTAGCAACTGAGCTGGATATATAATAAATGTGGAAAAATGGTCAAGGATTCAGTTGAATTGACTCTAGCAGAATTCAAACATTTCTATATACACAGGCTCAGTTTGGATAGTATTTTGGAATTTAGTATTTGGAAAGGCTAAGTTTGAATAATATTTTAGGGTTGATGATAGGGGTTCATCCTAGGAGAGCTTCCTAAGGCGGCGTTAAACAAATGACCTGGAGATCTTGATATAACATGGATTCTGAATCTATGCGATGGTACCTGAGAGTCTCTGTTTCTGAGATGCTCCTAAGAGGTGAAAATAC
Organism: Spilogale gracilis; assembly: GCA_004023965.1. Lineage (NCBI taxonomy): Eukaryota > Metazoa > Chordata > Mammalia > Carnivora > Mephitidae > Spilogale > Spilogale gracilis. Next base: position 108,406 of record PITA01004262.1, read on the forward strand.
TGCTAAGTCATGGACCACAGTTTGAGTAGCAAGATGTTAGAGAAAAGAGGGACAGAAAATAACACCTATTGAGTTTATGTTGTCTCAGGCACTAAGGCTCTTTGGATGCATTAACTTTATGGTTTTCACATTATATTCATAGACTGGTTATAGGAAGCTTTAAATATACAAATATTTTATTATATTTAATATATATGTGTTATGTATATTATGTATATATGTATAACATATATATTACATACATATGTAATATATGTGTGTGTATATGTATATTATAAAAATACTTTAAATATGTAAATTCTCAGGACCCACTTCTTTTTTTTTATTGTTACTTAATTTTTTTTTCCAGTGTTCCAAGATTCATTGTTTATGCCCCACACCCAGTGCTCCATGCAATAGGTGCCCTCAGTACCCACCACCAGGCTCTCCCCTCCCCCCACCCCCCTCCCTCCAAGTCCCTCAATTTGTTTCTGTGTCCAAAGTCTCTGTTGTTTCATTTCTCTCCCTATATTACCCTACTTCCCATTTACTTTCCTTCTCCTACTGTCAGGACCCACTTCTAGAGATTCTGACTCAGAGGGTCTCTGGTAGAAACAAAGAAATCAGTATTTTTCAAAAGCTCCAAGGTGATTCTGATGGAGTCATATTCAGAATTCTAAGAATGACTTCCAGTGACCCTTGTCCTGATGTAATTTCCTCCCCTCTGAGTGTGGATGGAACCCACAAATATGGCAAGCTTGGACTCTCATGGTTATGTCACATTATATGGCAAAAAGTAGGTTATCTGGTGAATCTAACCACACAAGCTCTTTAAAAGCAGACTTTTCGGGTGCCTGGGTGGCTCAGTTGGTTAAGCGACTGCCTGCGGCTCAGGTCATGATCCCGGAGACCCGGAATCGAGTCCCACATCGGGCTCCCTGCTCGGCAGGAGGCCTGCTTCTCCCTCTCTCACTCCCCCTGCTTGTGTTCCCTCTCTGCCTGTGTTTCTCTCTGTCAAATAAATAAAATATTAAAAAAAAAAAGCAGACTTTTCTCTGGCTTGTGGCAAAAGAAGCTGCAGAGATTTCAAATGTGAGAAGTCAAGGCACCATTTTGCTGAGCAGCAGCTGGAAAGGATCATATGAGAAGGAAGGCAGAGAGCCTTACAGACTGAGAGCAGTGCCCTACTGACAGCCCCAAGGAAACAGAGACCTCGGTCCTATAACCACATGGAACTAAACTCTGCCAACAACCTGAATGAGCCTGGAGGCTGATTCTTCCAGAACTGCCAGATAAGAACCCATCTGGCCTTTGACAACCCGATTTTGTCCTTGTGAGCCCCTAAGTAGAGACCCCAGCCACGCCTACTGGCCTTCTCACCTGCAGAAATATGAGAGAATAAATAGGTGTTGTTTTAAGCTGGTAAATATGTGGTAATTTGTTATGCAGCCCTGGAAAACTAATGCATAAACATTTAGGTTTGGCAGTGACTACATTAAGTCGTAGGATCCTCCCATCGGCTCCGAAGCATAAGTTTATTATTTCCACTTTATGGATGACCAAGTCGGGTCAGAGGACTGAGGTTCTTTTCCCACAGACTCACACCTAATAGCAGAACTATAATTTGGAAAAAAAATATTTGTATATTAAATATGTAAATATATGAAAATAAATTTATATGAATATATATATTCAAAGTCCCCTAATTCTTCAAAACAAAAAGGAAAAAGATCAAGCAATAGGAAATAGGGAGACTGGATGAAGTTGAAGAAGAAAGACTTCGATTCAGTCGACTCCGAAAAAAAATGAGTCCTATTTCTTTAATATGCCCACGAAATTGCAAACTCCAATCTGCTTGCTATATAAGATTGTTGAATGGCTCAAACACATATGGGAGGCTTGGGATATTCTTTCAGGCTTAATGTAGCTGCAACTCATGGATCGGAGATGACTGTATAGTCAGATTCTCCTGACAGTGGCTCTGAAAGTTGGCAATGCAATCAGTACACCAGGTCTGGCTTGGTCCTTAACCAGGGTCTTACATCCCCCTGGCTCACTGGAGATAAAAAAAAAAAAATATTTAGGTAAGTCCTCCACAGTGTTTCATCAACTTCCCAGAAAAGAACTTTGTGCATAGTGATGTCAACTGGAATATAAAACACGGAGACTCAGTGAAGCTCTGTCCCCTGGCTATGTAAATCCAGAGTAGTCACTCCTGCCAAAGGTATGAAGTGTGATGTGTGTGCCTACTTCAGTCGGGTCTTTCCACTGAGGTTCCTTCTCTGCTCTCTCAGACACTGACTTAAGGAAGCCAAGACAAGGGGAAGAGCCACCCATCCATTCATTCATTCATCTGTTCTGCCCACACACATATATTAAGCTCCTGCTAGGGTACTCAGTGTGATTCAGAAGCAACTGGGCTTCATCAGACCAGTTTTAGTACAAAACAAAAAGCATCATCTCTGCAGAAAGAGTAAAAATAAAAATCTATCCCCAATTCCAATTCTATCTTTTGAAAAGAGTCTTTAACTATATTAATCTGCTTGCATAGGCAAGTTCCAAAAGTGTGTAATAGAAATTCTACAGAAATCCATCCAAGAATAATTTATGTAGCTCTTCCAAATAGGGGCTGCTCTGGCTTCACTCTCTGAATGTTTATTCATGTCAGCCATTCATTGGCTCAAGGGACATACGCTTGGTGGCTTCTATGTGCTACCCAGGGAGGCACAGGTACAGAGGTGAATAAAACAAAGGTTTGCCCTCAAAATCTAGCCCAGGCAACCCCCCCCCCAAAATATTAATAATAACAATACATTTCGCATTCAGAATACACTGATGGAAGGAAACCTACATGCCCAGCCATAAACTCTTGTTCGTGCAAGAATAATCTGGAAACCAGAGGACTGTACAAGTAGGTTTTTCTGCTGGGCCGAGGGCTTTTTTTTTTTTTTTTTTCTTATTTAATCTGCTTGTAAAACCCTCACTTTCCATTTCTGCAGCCACTCCATCAGGAATTTTGATGAACCGGAGGACAGAAAGCCTATCTGTATGTAAAAAAAGCTGAGGTATTGCAGAGTGCCTTTTGGATTTTTCCTCTGACAAGTGGTTGGCATCTGCTAACAACACTTCTTTTCTTGAGCTTTGTAACATTGCCAGCCTGAGAGCTGAGCTTTGAAAAAGGAGATGGGACTGTTAACAAATGCCTTTGTTATCTCCGGAATTGATTATTGTACAGTGGTTCACAGAAAAAACTTGATGTGTATCTTGTCTCAATATTTACCTGCTCCTCCCAGGAAATATTGTGCTAAGAGCAATTCCCTGCCGTACTACAAATGTCAACTTGCCTAAGATAGCTGGTGTGCAGCTCACCAATCGACTGTCCTTTTCCCCATCTGGGGAACCAGTATGATAAGACCCCAGGAAGAATTTCTCATTAAGTGCTTGGAGATCTTTCAAGTGTGATGGCTGCGTGGAGTGTTTCATATACCTCCCCCCACTTGCTTTCATTTGAGAAATATTTATTGAAACCTTCTACGTGCCAAGCCCTTTTCTGGCCTCTCAGAAAATACTAATGAATGAAAACAAACCTGAGGCAAATGGCCTTCCTGGAGATTATGTCGGGTGGAGGAGAGAATTCTGCAGGCAATCCCGTACATGGTGATAAGGCAAGATTGCACAGTTCGTGTGCTACAAGAAGTTAATATAGTTGAAGATCAAAGGCAGCTATCTTGAGAAAGTGATTTTTAAAGTAAAACTGGACGGAGAGGTGGGAGTTAGAAGGACTCCAGGCATTGGGATGGGGGAGTGGGGTGAATGAGAGAGAAGGAGTAAAACATATGGAGGTGGCATTTTCTAGATTGAGAGGATAGCACATAAAAAGGGAGTTCAGAGGTAAAGGCGGGCATGGCAAACAACATGGACAAGCTGCTATACTTCTCTAGGGCCCTGTTTCCTCATCTCTGAAATGAGGGAAATGAAAAATAAATAAATAAAATAAAATGGGAAAAATGGTAAAACCTATATAACAGTGTTGTAAGGATTAACTGGACAGTCCATGGAAATCATTGACATGTATTTCTTAGGAAGTCCTCATGGACTCACTGGTTAGTAAGCTAGTATTTATTCATTGATTGAGGAACTAAGAAAAATTCGGGATCAGGATGGCTGGGCTTCCTGGAGTTTTCTCCCAATCTTGTATGCCAGACTTCCTTTACAGTTAGAGCGTAGCCTGTGTTGTACATATGAAGCTCTCCAATGTATAGATGAAGCAAACATTTGTTGTTTATATGTCTGTATCTGACTCAAAATTATCATTCTTTGCAGACAAGTGCTATGTCTTATTTATTTCTGTATCCACACACATAATGTAGTGCCTGGCGCAAAATAGTTTCTCAATAAATGTTTCATGGATGAATAAATAAATAGACAATAGAAGCAATAGAGTAGTAGTAGAGTAGAATAGAATACAATTAGATCTTGGTGCTAAGCTAAATGCTACAGAAAATTCAAAGAGTAGCTCTTGAATTTAGTCTCTAAGATACTTGCTTTCTATGGACTGTTAGAACACTGCTGCCCCAGGAAGACATAAATAGACATTTTTCCAAAGAAGACATCCAGACGGCCAACACATGAAAAGATGTTCAGCATCGCATCATCAGGGAAATGCAAATCAAAACCACAATGACGTATCATCTCATGCCAGAATGGCTAAAATCAACAACACAAGAAACAGCAAGTTTTGGTGAGGGTGTGAAGAAAGGGGAAATTTCTTACCCTCTTGGTGGGACTGGTGCAGCCACTCTGGCAAAGAATATGGAGGTCCTCAAAAGTTAAAAATAGAACTATCCTATAATCTAGCAATTGCATGACTGGATATTTACCCAAAGAATACAAAATACTAATTCAGACAAGATCGGTCATGTTCAGGGTGGTATGGCCATAGACCAAAAATACTAATTCAAAGGCACACATGCACCATGATGTTTATAGCAGCAGTATTTACAATAGCCAAATTATGGAAACAGCCATATATGAGAGTATTACTCAGCCATTTGCAACAACACAGATACAGCTAGAGAATATTATGCTAAGTGAAATAAATCGGTCAGAGAAGAATACATACCATCTGATCTCACTCACATGTGGAATTTAAGAAACCAAACAAATGAGTTTAGGGAGAAAAAGAGAGAGGCAAACCAAGAAACACACTCTTTACTGTAGAGAACAAACTGATGGTAACCAGAAGGGAGGTGGGTGGGAGATTTGAAATAGGTGATGGGAATTAAGGAGGGCACGTGTGATGAGCTTGGGGTGATGTTGGAAGTGTTGAATCACGATATTGTACACCTGAAACTAATGTTAGACTATATGTTAACTACATTGGAATTTAAATAAAAACTTAAAAAAACCCCGGCTCCCCCAGGCTGCCAGAAGTTTGGAATAGTAGAAGAATAAAAAGCTCATTCACCTTAGTGACCTTCCCTCTTGCCTCAGAGAATAAATTTTGAGCATTGAATTTCTTCCCTATGCCTCCCTTGAGAGAAAACTGTACAGCTAAACTCTGTTGCATAACAATAAACATCCAAGACCCCTCCTACAAATCATTATTATTTCAAGAATTATATGTGCATACTTTTTACAATTTGGATATTTTTGAAAATATTTAAAGTATGCCCACACATAGCAACAACCTTGGTATCTTTGCACCTTATTGTACCATATGTTGTCTCACATACAATCCACTATCATTAACCCTGTGCTACAGATGGAAAGACTGAGGCTCATCTCAGCCATGGGAGCTATCTAGGGTAGCATGCTCAGTAGTAAATGGTACAACTGGTACTGAGGCCCGACTAGGTCCTATGTACGCAGGGACAAGAGGGAACAACAGCTCTTCATGATAGATTATGAAGCCCATGCTACTTTTGGGCAAGGTAGAGATAGCCATTTTAATTTTACATTCCCTTTCTCTTAGATTTAATGGTTCTCCCTCAGTCTTCCATTCATCTGGACCCCACTCTCCTTTGGAGGTTCTATTAAAGTTTTTCATCCTCTGGCAGCCTTCTTGAATATGTCAAATCAACTGATTCTAGCTCCCCCAGGACTCTGTTATTAGGCCATCGACTTTGCATCTCTGCTTTATGACTTTGCAAATATACATTACATACATAGCTATCTTTTTATTTACATGCTAGGCTGTTAGCTTAATAATAAAACCACCAAATATTAGACCCAGGAGTCCCCTTTGTCTGAGATCAGATCGTGTCTCCATCACTCCTCAGCTGTGTATCTTTCTGCATGTTCTTTAACTTCTCTGCTTCTGCTCCTCTTTTAAAAATGGGAACAAAGGGGCACCTGGGTGACCTGGGATCAAGTCCCACATCAGGCTCCCTGCTCGGCAGGAAGCCTGCTTCTCCCTCTCTCACTCCCCCTGGTTGTGTTCCCTCTCTGGCTGTGTTTCTCTCTGTCAAATCAATAAAATCTTTAAAAAAAAAAAATGGGAACAAAGACTACCCTCTCATAGGGGACAATAACTTAATACACATAAAGCATCTGGGAGTTTTGAGTAGCTGCCAACCATTTTCTTTCCTTTTTTTTTTTTTTTTTTTGCTAACCATTTTCTTAGGCCAACATTTAAAGACCAAGAATCCGTTCTTCATATAAAGGTAAATTGAGGAAGGAGGTACGGCTTTCTGTTCTGCCCACCTGATTTGTGGGCATCCCTCACTCCACTAGAATCTCTGGAGCTCCATAGATCACCCACCATTTCTTTATGGACAAAAAACAAAGACCTAGAGAGGTGAAGTGACTTGCTTAATTGCATTTGGCCAGTAACTGGCAAGGAGGCCTGGCCTTGGGCCCGTGTTCTTCTCACGTACACCAGACATGAGCATGTCTGACTGTCAGTTATCTTTATGTAGTCCTTCCTCTGCCTCCCAGCCAAGAGACTTACACGGCTTTATTCATCCACTGCGGATATAAATATGACTAGGACCACCAGTCCTGGCATTTATGGAACTCATACTTTGGTGGGGAAGGGAGAGAAACACAGATAATTATAGTAGAAGAGAATTAATTTAATGATAAAGGTAGGCAGAGGGAACACAGAGGAGGAATGATTAATCCAGTGTTGAGCAGAAGGCAAAGAATGGGTAAAAGATAACAAGGCAAACTGAGCAGTTGTAGGTTTGGGGGCACTCCTGGCAGAGGATTCCCCTTGGGCAAACCCACAAGGGCAGGGAAAAGCATGACATCTATGAGGAACAGCAATTTCCTTTTCCTGCTGAGTGTGGAACCCAAGACAGGAAGAGGGGCAAATGCCAGGGAGAGAAAGTCAGGGGTGGCACACCAGGGGAGGGTTGGTGAGGGGAGTTCTGTGTGCCATGTTGAAACGCCTGGGGATTGATGCTGGTTTCCCAAACTATAGACTTTAAAGGTGAGAGGGTTGTGTTGGCAGAAAAAAAAGAAAAACGACCCTTGGTTTTGAAAAAGCGTTAAAATCGAGCATTACCAAACATATGTTGGTATCTTCTGAAGTGATGGAAAAGGGGAAATTCTCTCCAGCATTAGGCCAGCACAGAAGTGCTGAGAGTTAACAAAATAGAGACAGTGACCAATCGCTCTGCGTGTTGCTGTGGTGCAGATCCTCTTTGATAAATGGAGTTTCAGCCATGAGGAGAGTTACCAAATACTGTTCCAAGCGACCTTAGTTAGCAGCACTTGTGTTCCATTTCTAACTAAGAACAAGTTTTTCAAATCAGATAAGGTGAAAATCCTATAGAGCTTGATAAAAGACAATTAATGGATGTGCTGGACTCTGTTCAGATATGGGCACTGGCAGCTTAAGATACCCTCTCCCCGTGGCCTGCAGGACCTTCCCAGCGGGGCTGGGGGGGGGGGGGGGGTGGGTGCCGGGTGTGGAAGGGGGAGAGACGGAAAGGACCAGCGCAGCTGAGACAAGGAGTTCTGGCAGCTAGAGTCTATTTATTAGTGTCTCTGTTCCACCCCTGCTGTTATATTAATATAACGAATTGTTCACAGGTGCATCAGATGAGGTTTAGACGATCACTGGGAGCTTTGTTACCCAAACAGGCCAAATTAGGAAGAGCAGAGGCATAAGGCAAACTACAGCCCCTTAGCAGAAGTACAAAGCTTGAATTAATGAAGGTCGGTGCTTGCATTTGGCCCTTCTGGCCTTCACAGCAGTGGGATTCACCCCCCTCTTCTGCTCTTGTTTGCCAAGAAGCATTCTTGTGAGTGTGATGGGGTGAGTGTCCCAAGGAAATTGTCTTCTCCTTCCAAACAGTAATAAGAAAAACTGGTGGCCACATGTACTGGACTTTACTTACTATAACAGTGTGCAGGTTTTTCCCTTAACACGAAGGTTCCAGAACAGAGGAGTGAACGAGCGCTGGCATCATGCTGTGTAATACTCCCCACGTTGTGTGCCCTGCATGGGTTGTACACCCTGGAGGAAGGAGCACCTATCTGTAACTGGCCCAAAGGTACCCTTGCTCAAGGACTGGTGTACTGGAGCCTTTGTGCTGCTTTTCAGAGGGAGTGATTTTCTTTTTTCTAACCCTCAGGGTGGCATATGAGCTAGGGGTAGCCCCCAACTATTATCTATAACCCTAACAACAACCCTGTATGGTGCACATCGAGTGCACATAGGATCCCCATTTTATGGATTAGAAAACTGAGTGCCAGAAAGATTAAGCAACATGGTGAGAGTTATACGTGGCAGAGCAAGGATTTGATCCAAAGCAAGTTCCCATTCCTCTGCTGCCTTAAACTAAAATAAACACATGTTATTTTTCTTCATCTCTTGTTCCAGAAAGTGGGATGAGAAAGGAGAGGGAATACTTCAGCACAGCAGTGTGAGAGGGGCTCTATAGTCAAGAGAGCTAAGTTTGATGTTCTATGTGAAGCTCACTTTGAGTCCTCTGAATTTCTGTTTATTCCTGTAAAATGAGAATTGCCCTAGACAGCTGATCTCCAAGGTCACTTCTATTTTAATGTCCAAGTCCAATGGCCCTTTCTTTTGGTTCATTTTTTTTTTCCTGTAGGAGAGGATTAAGAATGCATAGACTCTATGCATCCCAGAGGGTAATCTGACAACACATACCAAAGCCATAAAAAGAATCATGTGCATAATTATGCACAATGATAACAATTCTGGAGAATATCCCAAGGAAATTTTAAAAAAGAAGAGCTCTGAGTACAAAGTCATGGCATTTACTCATCGTGACAAACAGCCAAGACCTAAATGACCCACAACCAGAGAATGGCTTTATAAATTTTAAAGTGTATGTGTGATGGGGTGATTGACCATGATAGCATACCAAGTGTGATACCTCTTCAAGTAGAAATGTGCATATATCTTTAGGAAATAAAGCTGAGCAAAAAATAGAGGATTTTAAATTGTACATAAACTATATGACAGGAATGAAAAATGTTTGCAGATTGATTGAAAGAGAATACAATATAAAATTATTTTTTTTGGTAATGGGTCTATGTGTACTTTACAAAAATTAATTTTATAATATTTAAGTCTCACTGTCCCTTTGGGCAGTTAAAGGTACTTGATCAAAACTTTTTGACTTCGTATTACTCTTGTGATTATAAAATTGATACTCATTGCATAAAATTTGGAAAATCAAAAGAGTATAAATGGAAAAACATCCAAGCTGCATTCATCAGAGGAAACCCATTTTTTTTTTAAGATTTATTTATGCACCGTAGAAGGATAGGGAGGGAGAGGAAGAGAATCCCAAGGAGATGCCCCACTGAGTGTGGGGCCCAGCACAGGTCCCAATCTCATGACCCAGAGCTCATGACCTGACCCAAAACTGAGTTGGACACTTAACCAATGGAGCCAACCAGGCCATCCCACAGGCAATCTATTTTAAGAGTTTGGTCTTTTTCTAGTTTTTTTAAACATTGATTTTGGTTTTCCTTTGCCTAAGTAAATCATTCTGTCTCTATAAATCTTAGTCATGTTTTGCTTTTAATATTATTTGACTTTATTTTGTATTTTCCCATGTTATTAAAAAATGTTTATAAACACATAATACATTATTTAGTGCCCCAGTTATTTCTGACTCTTGTTAGATCTTTAGATTATTTTCAATATTTCGCTTAATAATCCTGAAATGGTCTTTATAGTTTACAAATCACTGTTCAAATTTTAGATTATTTGCTTATGATAGAATCCCAGAATGGGAAAATAAGGGATTCTTCTTTTAAAGCAAAGCTTCTCCTTCCTGGACCTTATAGTCCATAGTATTTTGAAGTCAATAAGGGTCGATAATTCATCTTCTAGGATTTTTTTGTGAATCCAGGTACATAGTGGCATATTATTTGAACTATTATACATCTTCTTTTTGCCTTTGCATGTGATGATAGCTCAGCATTAAATCTTGGGTTGCAACTTTTTATTCTGAGAACTCTGTGGGCTTTCCTTCATTGTCCTCTAACTTCAAGTATTAAAGAGAAGGCTGAGGCTAACTTGCAGGTGGTCATCTTGGAGGAAATTGGAGTTTCCTGCTTGGTCAGGGAATGCTTATAATTTTTAAATTTACAGTTTGTTAATCTGCCTCGTAGGAATAAACAGAAATATGGCTGTTTATAATAAAGTTTCTAATATGGTTATGTCTGTGATCATGAACATTTAAACAGATTTAAGTAGCCAATAAGAAAGCATTAAATAACTCATTATATAATGGGCTACTAGAAAAATATTTTATAACACTTAAGGGCACTAGAAAGTATTTGTGATACATTGTTAATTGAAAATGAAAGCTACAAAAATATGTATAGTCTGCACACATATGTGCTACACATGAATATATGTAAATAGACTTCTATATGAAATACCTCACCAGAAGGAGAATGCACATACATAGACACACAAACACCAAAATACTTACCACAACTTATTAGAGAAACAGAGCAAACCACCATCCTTTCCAGGTTCTACATAGATGTGATTGTGTCGTTAACTGATTTTACCTAAGATATAGCAAGCTTTTCTAAGTTATGGGCTCAAATTGGTTGTCCTTTTACTTTTTGTTCTTCTCTCAGCAAAGTTTTTCTCAGTTATCTCTTTGGTTATTACTTCTGTTTCAATTGTTCTCCTTTGCTCCTCAGACCATCCTGTAAGACTTGAATTTTCTTTACACTCTTCCATCTCTACTATCTTTTGATTATTTTGATTTGTTTTTGTCCTTTTTCTTCTCTGAGAATTTTCCAGACCTGTCCTCTTCATCATAAATCTCATTTTTTCTCAATGTCATTCTGTTCTTTACTACTTCTACAAAAGCTTTAATTTTGTTAATGTTCTTAGTTTACTTCCATCTTTCTTCTTTCTTGTGGCTTTTGGTTCTGGTTTCCTGAAAATCACACCTTCTTGCATGCATTGAGGGTCACCAAAAGGATTTCTGCACTTATTTCTTCTGGTATTCCTGCAGTAGATAAGTTTCAGAAGTCTTCTGAATACACAATACCCTTTTCCTTATTCGATAGCATCTGTGTATTTTACAGTCCCCATGTTGATTGTGTTGTTTGCTGTCTACTCATCCTTTAACAGAAGAGATCTATTCAGACCTAGCGTTTGCCAACAAATGTGGTATGTGGATTGCCCTCTACCCTAATTTCTGACATGCTGGTCAAATTTCTTCAACAGATCTGTGGCAGATGGCAGTTTGATTCTTAGAGTTCTTACCACAATCTTGTGTCTACCACACATTTGTTTAATGCTGAACTGAGACAGGCTCTTTCCTCTTTGTCCTCCTCTCAAAGATCCCTGATGCTCTGATCAGACGAAGTACACGTGAACAACAGTGTTCAGGATTCACTGCTGCAGGATTCCTTGTGTCCTCCTCTACCTTCTCTAGCAATTCATAGCTTTATTTGTGGAAGTCATGCCTCCTCAAATTCATTACACTACCATTAACATTGCCTTCCCAATTTCTTTTTGTTTGTTTATCTTTGAAATTCTGGCAAATCCAGTTTAGAGTGGTTACAAAAGGAGAATGCTAATATGGAAAGTTAGGAAGGGCACTCTGGGTTCTACTTCTCTATCAAAAGTGGAGCCAACTTTGGAAATGACATCTGCCCTGTTTTCAAGTTGAAACAGATCTTACCTTTAGAATAGAGATAGCTGGGAAGGGCTAAATCACATCCTTTTTAGGATCAGATGATATGATTGGAACACTGATTGCATTTTCAAACCGTTCAATGCTTGTTGTGAATGAGCTATTCTTGAGTAATGTGTCACACTATCTTGACAGTGGTTATTGATTTGCTTTTATGAGTTTTTGGATTTTCTGTCTTATTTGGAAGGTTGAAAGAACATTTCTCCAACTACTTTTCTAATAGTATTTTTAAACCAGGGGCTTCTGGGGTGCCTGAGTGGCTCAGTTATTAAGTGACTGCCTTTGGCTCAGGTCATGATCCCAGAGTCCTAGGTTCGAGGCCTGCATCAAGTTCCCTGCTCGGCAGTAAGCCTGGCCTGCTTCTCCCTCTCTCACTCCCCATGCTTGTGTTCCCTCTCTAGCTGTGTTTCTTTCTGCCCAATTAAAAAAAATAAAAATAAAAAATAAACCATAGGCTTCTGATTATTAAAATTTATATAATGACTTTATTTTAATATTAAACATACTTGCAAATGTATTATGACATTTTTATTTTGACTTTATGATTTGAATTCTAATACAGCATCCATTTCTGGTGGTCAGATATCTCAAAGCCACTAACATCTGTGATCTTTCAAATTATAACTGATTTGATTTCTATGTCAGTCTTGGACTATGCTAATATTGAGAGGTGCTGTCTTTTTTTCAGTAATACTTAGCAATTTATTCATGTAAACTGGGTAGTTATTAGCAGATTTGACTGACTTATATGAAAAACTGTTGAAGAAACTAAATGTTTATCTTAGAAAAGAAAAAGACAAAGAAATCCTTGAGAGCTTTCAAATCTTTCAGTATTTGAAATGCTACCGTGTGTAAGAGAACAGCTTGCTTTTACAAATCTAGGGAACAGAACTAGTGACAGTAGGTTGATATTATAGGGAAGCAAGTTTTAACATTACGTTGGAAGTTACTCAAGGCCCTGATCGCTTTTGTTTATTGTAACTACAGCATCAAAAATAATGCCTTGACCACAGTAGGTGCTTAGTAAATATTTATTGAGTAAATATTGTTAGTAATTTTAAAGACATTTTTTGCTAACAACTTCAGGCAAAGAATGGAACATCATTTGGCAGTGATGCTCTATAAGAAATTCCTAACTGGAGAGGACAGACATACTAAATCAACCTGTTTCTTCCAGCTCTGAGTACTGTGAGTGTGGGCCCCAGCTGCATGTTAGAATAGGGGTATTTTTCTCTTAATGTCATATTTAACAGGACTGTGAATGGGGTAAGATGGGGGAGCAGAGTCCAGATCCCACTCTTTAGTCCTAGCTTAGCTGGCTCTGTCATCTTGGGTCAATTATCTTTCTGTGCTAGAGAAATCATGCCCCCTGCAGTAGTTTAGGTCTTCGTTATATTGCCTCGATGATGAACACTGGCCTGCTAGGTGGTTTTGCCCCTACAGACGTCCTTCTTTAATCCATTCTCCACACTGGGGTTTGAAGGACCTTTGTAAAACTTACTCTTGCCATACCATTCCTCTCTTTGAAACTCTTCCCCATAACTTAAAGATAGAGTGCAGACTCTCATGTAATGATGTAGAGACAAGACTCTAGAATCAGAGTCCTTACATTTTGTTGCTGTTAATTCCCAGCTATGTGGCCTTGGATGTTTGCCTCAATTTCCTCATCTGTAAATTTGGGATTATAAATATTACAATCTCAGGCTTATGGGAATTAAATTACATAAACACACTAGGTAGGTAGGTAGGTTAAGTAGGTAGATAGACAGACCAGCAGGCAGATAGAAGCATCTGATATATATACACAGTAGAATTTTGCTGCCCCATGAGCTCATCCATTTCTTCCTATCAAATCTTACCACTGCTACCCCCTAAAAGCTGCTTATAGTTTCTTGCACATACCAAATACTCATCCATATACTGGAACATGTTTGTTCCTTGACCTGAAATCTCCTTGGGTCTTCCTCTGGATTATGATCCCCTTTCATCTTTCAAGACCCAGCTGTGCATCTTTCCTTCTTCCTTAATTGTCCTCCCCTCCTGGACAACGCTGTCCTCTCTCTCCTTTGTATCAATTAATGTTCTTTTCACATATCTTTATTAAAGCATTTGCAACACACTATTGACATAATTTGATTATATCCTGCCTCCTCTATGAAACTGACCTCTTTGAAGATAGAAAAATTTTTATTTACTCATTTTAGAATTCCTGGTGTTCAACTTCATTCTTAGTGCATGATGGGCATACAGTAAAGGTTTGTTAAATGAGTAAAAGAATTAACAGAGGATGCCTGTGTAGCTCAGTCAGTTAAGTGCCTGACTTTTGATCGCAGGGTCATGAGTTCAAGCCCTGCATTGAAAAAAAAAGAAAAGAAAACAATTAAAAATTAAGAAAAATGAACAGAATATTATATACTGGAATCCCTAGGTCGATAGGTCGGTTATAAAAGTGAATTTTCCTCCCACTTACGTATTATCTATCATCCTCAGTACATTATCCTGTAGGTTCATGAGAGTCATCTCATTCCCCCTTATACTTACAAGATAGTTGGGAATTAGCCCCGTGGCTATAAAACGGGAAAGAGCAGGAGCCATATTTGCGATCAGTCATCTAAGGGCCTAGAAAATAGCAGTCCAGACTGGGCATAGTGAACCTGGCCCACACGCATCTTACAAGAGGTTTGCAATAAGCATTGTAACTGGTATGTAGGTATTCTCTCCTATGGGCTGCTAGAGACTCCTTTGCAAAACTGGGAGGAGCTGCTTTAGCAACGATTCAAGAACTCGTAGAGTTAAAAAAGATGATCTGTTCCAAAAGACACCACTTCCTAAACTAATCAGTAAGATTTTGTTTTTCTTCTTCGGTGTGTTTGGAAAAATAAGTCAGGTCTGCCATAGGAAGCCATAACTGTTTTTTATGAGATAAGCTAAAAATACATACAATAGCACAAAATGCACTTACATCTTAGGTTGTAATTAATGCAAATTATGCAAGATTCATATACAATGTGATTAGACTTCTCTAGCACATAATTTATGGTTGAATTAACAAAGAAGCTGATTAAATGAGAAAATTGATTTCTGTCACTCTACTTTTTTTCAGTTATGTTTTTTGTAGGAACATGTCTGAAGACTCAAAGAAATTAGATCATAAAGTTGGAGTTATGGTTCAAGGTATTCGTTCTACTCTTTGACCTTCTTACAGAGCATCCAGCCTACCAAGATCCATTATACTTTCTGATAATATACCGTAGGGCAAGTTTCAGTAAAACACACAAGGCTCTTGTAGCTCCAAAATACAAACATGTGGATGATTCCCTGACGAAACAGAATAGATTTCTTTTCATGGCTTACTGGCCAGGAGCATTTTCTTGAGTCCCATTCAAAAGTATCATAGCAAATTTTCTTGGGTATAAAAACAGAAATTTTGTATACGGTTGAACTTTTTCCTTGCTTATCATTCTGGTGATGGAACTGAATATGAACTCTGGAATGAACAATAATTGGAAATCTTTCTCATTTCTTAGAAGAAAACCCCCTGTAAAATAATGATCAATATTCATAGACAGAACTTTCATCTCCTAGACAATAAAACTCTTGATGGCCCAGGCCTGTGTCTTCTTAGCTTCTCTCCTTTCCCTCTTAACTCCTTCTCAGGCAATCAAGTCCCAAATTCTACCAGTTTACTTTTACTTCTACAGTATTTGTTTCCTTCCTCCCTTCCCCCATCTCTTCTTTTCTTCCTTGCTTCCTTACAACCTTCCTTCCTCCCATCTCCCCTCCCATGTTTATTGAATACCTAGTTTGGGCCAGCCCTTGAAAATACACTGATGGATGCAACAGGCAAGATATTGGTGTCTATTCACAAGTACATTTTGTACTTTCTTCAGAAGAGCACTGAAATGGTCACATCATACCTGATAAAGCCTGGGACATAGGACAGTAAGAGCCTAAGAGCAGAAAGAAGACAGGCAGATGTGGTGGGTACATAGATTTAATCTTTCTTACCTTTGTAAGAGTTGTATGTGTCTGAAATGCTCGTGAACATGAACAAATGAAGTCAGGGGAGGGTACGCCTGCTCGGCTCATGGAGGAAGGTGGTATTGGTCTGAAAACCTAGCTCCAACACTTACAAGCTGTGTGACTCGATGCTGGTTGCTTAACTTGTCTTCAGTTTCCTCATCCCTGGAAAAAGGCGGGAGTGCCCATCTTGCAGGGATGTTGAGAGGATTCTGGGAAATGAGGAATGTGTATTGGCCCAGCATAAAGGCCTGGGAAATGTTCAGTCCTGACCCACTTTCTCTTTCTTCTTTCTGCAAGTTGACAGCATCTTTCCAAACCAGGGAAACACTTGGATTTCTTCTATTGACAGTAAATGCCAACACAGGCTTCTGAGTTGTCAGCTCGATATTATAGCCAGGAGTAATTGAATTAAGGGCTTCATGGGAATGGCATTTCAAAACCAAAGACGCAGAAAACGCTCTCTTGAAATATTCCCCACATTCTGTTTGTTAAACATGGATTATTCTAGCACTTGATAGTCTGGTTCAATTACAGATTTAAAATCTTCACATCTAGAACAGTGATGTCTTTAGGAGCACGAGTTTAGGGTGAGAGAGTGGAACTATGAGCTCAGTGAAATGTCAATGACCTTAGAGCAATCATGCCATGTTAGAAGGAGCAGTGGTTTTTGAGCCAAATAGACCAGAGTTTGATATCTTATTTCTCCACAAGAATCGTGGCATTGTGTTGCAAACATTATTTCATTCTCTGAGTTAACAGTAAGGATTGAGGGACACCTGGGTGGTTCAGTCAGTTAAGCATCTGCCTTTGGCTCCGGTTGTGATCCTAGTGCCTGGGATCCAGTCCTTTGCTCAGCAGGGAGCCTGCTTCTCCTTCTCCCTCTGCCTGCTGCTCCCCTGCTTGGGCTCCCTATCACTCTCTCTCTCTCTCTCTCTGACAAAAAAATGAATAAAATCTTAAAAAAAAAAACTACAGTAAGGATTGGGCTGATGGATGGGAGAATCCTTGAGAGTAGATACTAGCTTTTTCTCCTTCTTGTTTGGGACCCTTAAATTTGGTGGTTGAGCCTCTTCTCCCTTCTTCTGCAAGGTCCTGGTATGGTATAGTCTCCATTCACAAAACCTTCGTATCCTCAGATGTCCCACTACCCCATCAGGTGACTAATTAACAAGCATGACTCTTTGCATTTTTAGAAGCTAAGACAACCTTCTATAAATCAGAGTGAGGCTCTAGTGCTGGAATTTTAGTGTTGTCAATAGATGAGAAAAGAATGTTGGCTAAGCCAAACCCCTCCTAGTATTCCCTAAAGGCCCCACCAGGGCAATCTTCTTTCTTATGCTCATAGGGATATGGTTCAGAGCACAGACTCTGGGGTTTAAATCCTGAGGCTGTTACTTACTGCATAGTTTTGAACTAGTCAGTTGATTTCTCTGGGTCATAAATGCATCATCTATAAAATGGAAAGAATAGTTAAGAGTTAAAAGTGCTTTATAGGACTGGTGTCATGATCAAATGAGTTAGTATATTTAAAATATTTAGGGGTGCCTGGGTGGCTCAGTCAGTTAAGCATCTGACCCTTAGTTTCAAACCAGGTCATGATCTCAAGGTCATGAGAGGGAGCCCCGCATCAGACTCTGTGCTAAGCATGGAGCCTGGCTAAGATTCTCTCTCTCCCTCT
>PITA01004263.1:0-110007 GCA_004023965.1 Spilogale gracilis
CCTGGGCTGGTGGAATTTCAGGTCTTCCACTGATAATAAAAGCCACAGTAGTAGCCGGGGAAAAAATTACTGTGAAAAGTCCCATCTGCCCCCTCCCCCTGCCTTGTTCTTATAAACGGGGGGGCAAATGTTACAGTGGAAACCATAATATTGCCCAAGTAATAAAAACATCTGGGGTTTGATTCCTTTTTTTTTTTTTGTCTTCGTATGGCATTTATTACTGTCTTGGGATTCAGCCTACCTGTGTTTGCCAGGCAAACGGTGTTAGGGTAGTGAGCGAGGTCTTTACTACCCTTCTCCCCTCTCGAGCTTCCGTTGAACACAGGTCTGCATGAGTCAGGCCAACGAGGACTTGGTTAGCCTCCTCTGTTGGTTTTGCGTATCCTGGACGTGTTTTTCTCACTAGAGAGCTCTACTGGTGCACATCTTTGAGTGACATGAGCAAAGGGCCTTGGCAGGGTGTGGACAGAGGTCTGTAACTTTTGTTTCCAGGCTGGACAGCCCTGCTGGCACGTCCTGTTGGACACCTGTCTTCCTGCCTGTCCCTCCGCCCCGGGTCCTGGCAGAAGGACGTGGTCTTAGGGCCTGAGGGATCAGTGACAGCAGCCCTAGGTCTTACTCTGCTGGAAGGGAACACAGGTGCAGTCTGGACCTCCACCCACCGGTGCGGTGGGCGGGTTATTTCACCAGCGACCCAGCCACGGCCCTTCGACATTGTTCAGGATCCACAGTCTGCATGAGTGCTGATCTGTGCAAAGTCCCCAATGTGGTCAATTCTGTTATTCATATTAATCGGGGAGGCTGCCTTATAAATAATTCAAAGATCCACAAATCTTTTTCACATTGCCTGCTTGCAGTAAGCTCTCCACAAATGTTTATGGAATGACTGCATACATTAACATACAAATGAATATTTTGCAATAGGTTTTGGTATTCGTGTTTGCACATCTGTCTGTTGAATGTTCCAAGGACTTGCAGAAGCTCTCACAAAATGGTGAGGCACGCTACGAAAATAGGCTCCAGAGACCAGGAAAACCGGAGCGTGCCGTGGTCCCCACGCTCCTCACCTGGTGTCTGGGGATGGGGCCATCCATGGGCTCATATAAGCCTCCAGCCTAAAATCTGTCTAGCCTAAAGCCTTGAGACTCCCACCACACACCATGCTTGACTTGGGAGGTTAAACACCACTATTCTGGGTTTCTAACTAACAGCATGGCCAGAAGATGTTCACCTCCTAATTTCTAGACCGTGTGACCATGCCCTAGCAAGAGCACTTTGCAGATTTCCTTAAGGTTATGGACCTTACCGTAGGGAGATTATCCTGAATCACACAAGCCCTGAGAAGCAGAGAACTTTCTCTGGCTGGAGTCCGAGAGATGGGCAGAAGGAGGGTTTGGAGATATGCACATCAAGAGAAGGATTCTGTATGTCCTTGCTGGTTTCAGGAGGGGAGGGCAGTGAGGCGGGAATGCAGGTGGGCCTGGGATGATAGCCTGTGAGGAAATGAGGACTCTGGCCGTAGAGCCACGATGACCTGAATTCTGCCAACACAGTCAATGAGCTTGAGAGAGGAGTCGTCCCAGAGCCTCTAGAAAGTTCTGCCGCCCTGCTGACACCTTGATCTGGGCCCGTGAGACCCTCAGCAGAGAACCAGCCAAGCCACTCCTTGCCCCAGCTTCTGACTTAGGGAAACGGAATAACAAGTGGGTGTTGATGCAGGGCTTCGGGTTTATGGTAATTCACTACTACAGAACTACGTGAGTAAGAGAGCACCTCCTTCAGCTCTGGGGACCCAATTTTCCTCCAAGGAGTGGAAGGCGTTGGGCTAGGTCTCTGACACCTCTTCCAGCTCGTGAGTTCTAGGATCCACGATCGAAAATTAATCAGGTTGATAAAAATACCAGTATTTTGTGAAGTAAGACTGTGGACCCCCCCAACAGGGTTCAGAGAGGAGCTTTCCAGGTGCCAACTGCACTTACAAGCTTTCTGTGTTTGGTTCCTTTTCTGTAAATAGGAAAAGCAACATGGCTGCATGTGGACTTGAGGATTAAGCAGGAAAACATGTGGCAAGTATCATTTTAAGAGTCCTGCCATGGTGAGTTGGGCAGCCCGGAGAAATGCAAAAGCACATCTCAGCCACTTTCCAGTTTCTGTCCTTGTGCCTGCAATGTGGGCCAGCACTCGAGGGACAGGACATTGACCAGGATTTGTTATAGTTCTGAAGAGCCTGATCAGCCCGCAAAGCTGCTAGAAGCAGCCATGTTCACCCTTTCCTTTTCAGTCCAGCAGCTGGCTGGGAGCCTAGAATGGGGCAGTGCCCTTCAGCCTGGGCCAGGAGCCCATCTCTTTCCTTTCCAGGTATTAGGAGTTCAGTTGGCCTAGTTCCAAGGCCACTATTGGCTTCGGTTAAGAGGCTGGAGACATTATTTCTGACACTTGGGATAGTTCGAGAACTTTCTGGGCCCTCTGGTATGTGCATTTCCTGGGATTTCCCATCGTGAATTCAGAAACCTTACTGCTCCAGGGAGAGGCATTTTTCAGGGGACTCGGATTTTCTGCAGGTGGAGTTTATCGTATTTGACCAGTCTTGATACCCCCTCTGGCAGTAGGTCAGTTGTTTCTTCAGGGTGACAGGAGCCCAAGCACAGGGGTGAAGAGCCTAATAGGTCCTCCCAGACCTCCTGCTCCTGCCGCTCCTGGCCCTCTCTGCTGAGCTCACTAATGTTTGTGATGTCCTGCTTCCCTGGCTCCTTCTGGAAGCAGCCAGAACCAGAGCCCAGCTAATGAAGAAAACCTCCAGGATTCCCTACACTCTGGGATACACGTGACTAATGACCAACGAACACCACCAGTTGTCCATCTGGATAGGCCCACCTTTGGCCCCTTAGTTACATTTGAGTAAAGTCTTGACCTTTAAATTGGTGTCTCTATATCCATTAGGTCCGCAGGTTGGAATTTTGGCTTTGGAATAGCTGAGGGACTTTTTCTTGACTGGGTCAGTCCCTTCTCACTGGGCCCGGTGGGCTTTAAAGTGCAAGAATAGGCTGGAGGAGGGTTGAGTTGAAGGGAGACACACGGGATTAGCAGGCGCTTCGCAGACCGAGTGCCACAGTCTGGGCAAGCGCTGGCATGTGGCAGCTGTGTGACTTTGGGAGAGTTCCTGAACCTTCTCTGAGGGCTGTTGTGAGGAGAAAAGGAATTTAGATATGTATATGGGTAAAGCACTGAGAACCTTGCTCGGCACACGGAAGTATTGGCTTGTTCCTGTAGAGTCCAAAAATGGGCTTTGTACTGCCCAGACATTGCAAATCCCCTGAGCCAACCCTCTAATGCAAATGAATGGGCATGACCCTATGGGGGAGCGGCGACCACTGAGATCAACCTTTTCACCTGTGGTTTTCCTTCTGATGCTTGCCACTGTGGCCCAAAGAGTCCCTCTCATGCAGAACTTTTGGAACTGGCTAGCAGTGGGATTCTGCAAAGCAGGTGAGGTTACTGCCTTCTTTCTCGTGTACCGGAATTGTTATTCCAGAT
Source organism: Spilogale gracilis (assembly GCA_004023965.1). NCBI lineage: Eukaryota > Metazoa > Chordata > Mammalia > Carnivora > Mephitidae > Spilogale > Spilogale gracilis. The sequence continues at coordinate 3,535 of PITA01004263.1, forward strand.
GGGAAAACTTAAAAAAAAACAAACAAACATTTCTTGTACTTAGTTAAAAAAAATTATGTCAATAGCTTTATTGGCTCAAGATCAGCAAGAGAAATGGGGGGGGGAAGCTCTGCCTTTCAACAGAACAATAAAAAATGCTGAACGTGTCTTCCCCGCCCCGCAAGACTTATTTATGGCTTTTTTTTTCGGAATTCCTTCCTCTGGTGGTTAAGACATGCGCGACGTCTTTGAAGTGGGATAGACATGTTTTCTGCATGTGTGACCAGATGTTTGCCTCTCTGCAGGGCTGGTTCAGATGAACCATTTTCCCTTATGATTTCCCATCATTGACAGAGGGATCTTGTCCAGGACTTTGCACACGATGTGGTCACGGGAGACAGACGAGGGAATTTCACAGGGGGATCCTTGACCCACCAAGAGTGGCGATCTTCACATGCTCCTTGCAGGCAACATTTTCACCAAGGTGTGGAACCCCGGGGGATGGCATCACGCTGGGACAACTCAGGATCCATCTGTCCTTCCTGCTTTCCCCACCCTGCTTCCAAGTCAGAAGCTGCTTCATGGTAGTTATACATAGGAGCAAGAGCCCCCTGCGTGAAGGAAATGTCAATATAACAGGAATCCTTTCCCTTTTGGCTCGGAGATCCAAATGCCAGCATATTTCTCGGGGATTATGTTCTGATTGTGATTACGGGTCAGTTCCAACTGATTGAACAATGATTGTTTCAGTCTCCACTTCCTCTATGCTTCTGTAATTACATGTTGATTAAGTGTGATCATACTTGAAATGGGCATGACCAACACATGGGAAGTATTCAATAAATTTGATTGTATGACTGTCATTATCGCATGTTGCTTTACCCAGGGATTTCAGAGAAATAAAGTCTCAAAGATCACCTCCACTATCTGCCAACACCACAACCGGTCTCTCAGTATTGCTTCTTTCCCCAGGCCTGCCAACATTCCTGACACTCTCCTATCTCATGAAACAAAAATCCAAGTCCTACGGTTTTGCATTCACTGTGGCTACTCTACTTTCTCTCTCCTTTCTTACCAAGTCAATATCCAAGAAATTTACTCTGCCTTTCGACTTTTCCTTGGTTTTCCTTCATCCTTTGACCCTCTATTGCCAGGCTATGGCACCAACAGCCACTGAAACCATTGCTTCTTTCCACTGCCATGTGCAGTGGTCTCTGTCCCAGGGTGCCCTTTGGCTGCTCTGGGTCATTGGATTCTGTGACTCAGCCCTGTCCACCGCGGGGTCTGGAGGAGTGGCCAAATGGCCAGAGGATTATTTCAAGAACACTGGAAATACGGCAGTGCCTTAAGCAACTGAATTGTTCATTTAATTTTAATTATTTAAAATTTAAATTTAAAAGCGGATACTCGGTTCCATTATGGAGAAAAGTTTTCAAAGATTTATTTATTTATTTGAGAGAGAGAGAGAGAGAGAGAGAGAGCGAGCGCATGTGGAAGCCGAGGGATGGGTAGTGGGAGATGGAGAGAGAGAATCCTGGGCAGACTTCCTGCTCAGTGGGGAGTCTGACCCAGGGCTCAATCCCAGGACCCCAAGATGATGACCTGAGCAGAAACCAAGAGTCAGACATCCAACTGATTGAGCCACCCAGGTACCCCTTGGAAAACCTCTTAAGTATGATTAGAACAACTTGGGACTATGAACGTAGTTTTCTCTACTATAAATTTTATGAGATCTAAATACAGTTCAAGCATTGCTGATGAAAATTTAGCATCTAAAGACATACAAATGGCTAACAGACACATGAAAAGGTGTTCATCATCATTAGCCATCAGGGAAATTCAAATCAAAACCACATTGAGATACCACCTCACACCATTTATAATGGCAACAATCGACAAGTCACGGAACAACAAATGTTGGAGAGGTTGTAGAGAAAGGGGGACCTTCTTACCCTGTTGGTGGGAATGTAAATTGGTGCAGCCACTTTGGAAAAGTGTGGCATTTCCTCAAAAAATTAAAAATAGAGCTACCTTATGACCCTGCAATTGCACTGCTGGGTATTTACCCCAAAGATACAGATATAGTGAAAAGAAGGGCCATATGTACCCCAATGTTCACAACAATGGCCGCAATCGCCAAACTGTGGAAAGAGCCAAGGTGCCCTCCAACAGATGAATGGATAAAGAAGATGTGGTCCATATATACAATGGAATATTCCGCCTCCATCAGAAAGGATGAATACCCAACTTTTGTATCAACATGGATGAGACAGGAGGAGATTATGCTGAGTGAAATAAGTCAAGCAGAGAAAGTCAGTTATCATATGGTTTCATTTATTTGTGGAACATAAGGAATAGCATGGAGGACATAAGAGAAGGAAGAGAAAAATGAAAGGGGGAATCAGGGGGAGATGAACCATGAGAGACTATAGACTCTGGGAAACAAACTGAGGGATTGAGAAGGGAGGGGTGTAGGGGGATGGGAGAACCCAGTGATGGGTATTAGGGAGGGCATGGGTTGCATGGAGCACTGGGTACTATACGCAAACAACGAATCATCGAACACTACCTCAAAAACTAATGATGTACTGTATGGTGACTAAGGTAACATAATTGAAAAAACCAAGAAAATACGATCACAGCAACTGAGAACTTAAAAAAAATAGTGTCTGAATTGAGATGTGCTGTAAGCTTCTGAGATTTGGCTTACAAAGAACGTAAAATCTCTCCGTACTTTTTATAGTAATTACATTTTGGAATCATCCCCTTTGGTTAGAGGGGGTTTAATAAAATTTATTACTAAAGTTGTTTTCACTTGCTTTGATTTTCTTTACAGTGTGGAACACTGTGTCTTGCACTTTATCTCGATTGGACGACCCAGCTGTGGGTCATTTACTCCTGGAAATCCTCTCCTCCTTTTTCTTCTGAAGCCCAGCCTTTCTTCTTCCCACGGACCTCTTCCCTGAGAGTGCTGATGGTCTCCACAGCCACTCCTCAACATCAGCACTTCCCCGAGTGCTGTCCCTTAGCCTGTTCTCTTGTTACACAGTCCAGTCTTGCTCAGTGACCCTTGGCCTTTGCTTGAATATGTACAGCCCATAACATTTGCAGGAGCCTCTCTGTAGGATGACTCCAGCAGAATGTCTTTGAATATTTCAGACTCCACCTGCCCCAGGTCCTCTCACCTTCTTGCCTCTGAAACGTGACCTTCCTGGATGTCTCCTCTTGGAATTGTGCCCTTACCATTTGTGCCAGAAACAAGGTCCAGACCAGAGCCCTCCCTTATTCTCAAGGTCACGTCTATAAGATACTGAACCCCTCAGCTTCTCTTTCCTGATGAGCTTCCTCCCTCCTCTTCTGGCCTGGCCGAGCTGCAACCATCCTCTCCTGGCTCCTTCCACTTGTCCAGTCTCCTGATCTAGTCAGGGTCAGCTGTCTAAAACAACTCAGTGGCATTCCCTGCTTAACATCCTCCATTGATGTCAATTTATTAGAAAAATTCTTAGATGGCTATTTTTTGACCATGTCAATTCATTTTTTAAAGTTAAGATCTTACAGACATGGAACATTATATTACTTTCAGGTGTACAGCATAATGATCCGATCTTTGTATGCATTGTGAAATGATGACCACAATAAGTCTAGCTTCTGTCCCTCACCATAGTTACCCATTTTTTTGGTTGTTGTGATGAGATTTGTTCTCTTAGCAACTTTCAAGTATACAATAGAGTATGGTTAGCTACAGTCACCATGCTGTACATTACATCTCCAAAGCTTACTTATTTTTTAAAATAGACATTTGTACCTTTTGGCCACCTTTTGCATTAACTACTTAACACAAAATCTGAGGAGGGACATAGGAGAATAGAAAGGCACAAGGTATACACTCAATTTTCCCCTAATTTTTCAGGGCAGTATAAAAGCCCTTAGTACACCTCTCCCTCCATATCTCCCAGACCATCCAGCACCTGCTTCTAGGTCCCTCTGTTCCAAAAGGTGGCCCCCAGTGCCAGACTGTTCCATGCTTTGCCCAACAGGTTTCCTCTGCCCAGAGACCCCCAAACCCCACTTATCTTCCCGGTAAGAGAGATACGGCTCTTCTCCTATGCCTTCACTGATGTGTCCCTCTCCAGAGAGTAGAACATTCTCCTTTTGGGTCCCTTCAAATCACTGGGGACTTCTGTCCTGCTCCCTGATTATTACCAGGATTTACCAACTTGACCACAAATGACCTCATATGGAGGTTAATGTCCAGAAAACAATGGATCTGATCCAGAAAACCAGTTTCCCCAGAAGTCCTTGTAAGCTCTCTGAGGGGTGGTCTCTGTTGAGCTGGGACCCACATTTGTCCATGTTCTTCTTCATCAGGGAGGGAGGAGGGCCTGGAAGCAGTGCAGGCACTAAGAGGTGCATAGAGCGCGGAAAATTTTAAGAGAATGATAAAATTGACCAATTTTCTCTTACCAGCAACTCTAGACAGGGGTAGAAATACAAAAAATAGACCATCCCTTTTCACCAGGGTGGCCTCTTCCACTGTAGCCCCTCCCCTACCTAAAACATTTGTCATGTCAACTTACCTCACTGTCTTGTAATTCCTGGTTTATTTCACTATTTGTGTGTGTGTGTGTGTGTGTGTGTGTGTGTGTGTGTGTGTATTTTTGTTTGTTTTTGGTTAGTATTCTTTTTTTGTTGTGGCTTAAATTTTTTAAAAAATTCAAATATTATTAACATATAGTGTTATATTAGTTTCAGGTGTACAATATACCTATTTAACAATTCAATACATTACTCATTGCTCATCTAGATAAGGGCACTCTTGATCCCCTTCACCTACGTCACCACCCACCTCTCCTCTGGCAACCACCAGTTATTCTTTGTATTTAAGAGTCTGTTTTTTGTTTGTCTTTGTTTTGTTTCTTAGATTTCACATATGAGTGGAATTGCATAGTATTTGTATATCTCTAACAACTTAGCATTATCCATTCACGTTGTTGCAAATGGCAAGATTGCCTTCTTTTTTATGGCTGAGTAATATTCCACTGTGTTTATATCTATCTATATCTATGTCTATCTATATATATCTATATAGAACATATCTTCTTTATCCCTGTATCTATGGTTGGACAGTTGGGTTGGGTTGCTTCCCTATCTTGGCTACTATAAATAATATTGCAATAAATGCAGGGTGCGTATATCTTTTAAATTAGTGTTTTCATTTCCTTTCAGTAACTACCCACTAGTGAAATTACTGGATCATATAGTATTTCTATTTTTAAATTTTTTAGGAACCTCTATACTGTTTTCCACAGTGGCTGCTCCAGTTACACTCCCACTAACAGTGCACGAGGCTTCCTTTTTCTCCATGTCCTCGCCAACACTTGTTGACTCGTGTATTTTTTATTTTAGTCATTCAGACAGCTGTGAGGTGATATCTCCTTGTGGTCTTGATTTGCATTTCCCTGATGATGAGTGATGTTGAGCATCTCTTCATGTGTCTATTGGCCATCTGTATGTCTTCTTTGGAAAAACGTCTGTTCATGCCTTCTGCCCATTTTTAATCAGATTATTTGTGGGTTTTTTGGTATTGAGTTGTATAAGTTCCTTATCTATTTTGTATATTAACCCTTTATCAAAAATATGATTTACAAATATCTTCTCCTGTTTGATGGGGTGTCTTTTTGTTTTGTTAATGGTTTCCCTCCCTGTGAAAAAACTTTTGATTTTGGTATAGTCCCAATGATTTAATTTTGCTTTTGTTTCCTTTGCCAAGGGACACTTATCTAGAAAAGTGTTTACTAGGGCTGATGTCAAAGAGATTACTGCCTATGTTTTCTTTCAGGAATTTTATGGTTTCAGGTTTTATATTTAGGTCTTTAATCCATTTTGAGTTTATTTTTGCTTATGGTGTAAGAAAGTGATCTAGTTTCTTTCTTGTGCTTGTAGATTTCCAGTTCTCCTCCATACCATTTGTTGAAGAAACTGTCTTTTTTCCATTGTATATTCTCACTTTCTTTATTGAAGATTAACTGACCATATAAATGTGGGTTTATTTCTGGGCTCTCTGTTCTGCTCCATTGACCTATGTGCCCTTTTTTGTGCCAGTATCATACTGTTTTTGATTACTATAGCTATCTTGAAATCTAGACCATGTATTTTTGGGGTAGAGACTGAATTCTGTATTTACTGTTTTTCAAGGCCAGCATAGAGTCTATTACAAAGGAAGTGTGAAAAATTTACTGAATTGATAGATCGATGGATTTCCTCAATTTACAGAATAGCTTTTGGCAGGGAATCCTTTGTCCAAAAAGCAAGTGGTAAGAAGACAAATTCAGAGTAGGGATTTATTTAAAATAATCTTGTCAAGCATATTATAAATTTATTAGAGATCCATTCAGTGATGGATACCTAGCTTTTGTTATTATGGTATTGGAAAAGAATTACTGCAGATGGAATATAAATTTGAAGCCCTTCAAAGTATTAGATCAATAATGGAAGACGTGATTAATTATTTCATTTATTACTATTTATTGCTTAGCATGTGTTAGGCCTGTGTTATAGAGTAAAGCAGGAAAATGGACCAATCTATTTGATTGAAATTTCAACAATGACAGTAAAATTGATCTGGTGAATACTGAACTTACAAGAAAGCTCAATTAACCAGACAGGGGAATTTGCAAGGGTTTTCTGGGATAATGGGACATATTCCCACAGTATAGTGACACTCCAGCTTCATTCATCATGGCGGCTTGGACATTTCAGTCAACTAACAGAAATAAAAACCACCACACTCTCAGGCAATCTCTTGATCTCTGGATCCTTTTGTTATTCATAACAGAGATCAGAAAGTTTTTACCCATCTGCACAGATTTTATTCATCATTATGTGTGCATCATATATATGCACAGAAGAAAGACTTGCCAGGTTTCATCAACCAGAGCCTTCAAGGACCACTGGAGATGTCTTGTCTTCTTTTAAGAGGAAGCCCTGGTGTGTGCTCCCTTTGATCTGAGCCTCAAATGGCCCTGTGCAGAGTGGGATGGATCATCATTCAAATTGCATAGATTAACCATGGAAGGGTCAGTAATTACTTTAATATATATAAATTATATAAATATAATAATTATATAAATTATATATAAATAAAATATAATAATTATATATATATTTAAGATTTATTTATTTATTTATTATATATAGAGAGAACATGAGAGAGGAGAGAAGCAGACTCCCTGCTAAGCAGAGAGCTCAATGCGGGGCTCGATCCCAGGACTCCAGGATCATGACCTGAGCCGAAGGCAATTGCTTAACCAACTGAGCCACCCAGGTGCTCTTTGCCCTTATATGTATATTTTTTTAAGAGAGAGAGAGAGAGAGAAGGGGGAGGGGTAAAGGAAGACAGAGGATCCTAAGTAGCCTCCATGCCCAGGGCAGTGTCCAACACAGGTCTCTGTCTCACAACCCTGGGGTCATGACCTGACCTAAAATCAAGAGACAGACACTGAACTGACTGAGCCACCCTGGTGACCTGGTTTAATAATTTAAAGTCACACTTTGGAAAGGTAGGAGGCGATTTGCTTTGCAAGCCTGTCCAGGGTTCATAGATAAGTGGCAGGATGTGACTCTCAGGGCGTCAATAGTATTAGTGTACACTGGGGCAAGATTTGCTGCCTGAGCAAGGAACAAGGGCATTTTACTCATGGTTACACGTCTCTAAAAGGTTTCATGCTAGTTTGTGTGAAATAAGACACAGTAGAAAGTACTAAAGAAGTCTTTTCCAAATAGGCTTTGATGTACAGATTGGACGTCAGCCTCAGTCTGGGGTCGGCCTTCTTGGAATCAGTTTTCCCTTTGGACTCTATCTATGTGCTGTGAGCTACAGATTGGCCAGCAAGTGTCTGAAGTCAGGCCAAACCACTTATCGGGATAGATTCGGTGAACAAATACACAGTTTGCCGTAGGAGAAATTTGCATGGGTCTCGGAAGGTGTGAACTAGTGGCCAAACAGCCAACGGCTCAGGGGGTCACAGCAAGGTAGGCACCATAGTGTGAATGGAGCCCCAAGTCCCTGACCTCCTGGTGGACCTTCCTGGGTGAGGCAGCAGGGAGATCTGAACAGATCCGGCTTCCCCTGCATCTTCTGGTCTGTCTCTAATTTCCTCTGCAGGTCACCCGCATCAACCAGTGAGAGACAGATGCCCTTCTCATCTGTTGCTGGTCTCCCCCGCTTCCGTCCTTCTTCCCCGCCTGGGGGTTGGCCTGCTGACTTCTGGCCCATTGCACACCAGGCCCCGAGGTTGCCGGCTGTCACAGATGCCTCGTCCAGCTCCCACGAAGGTGGAAGGGCTAGTCCCATAACAATGCCCGTGTTCCCCACCATTCAAGGGGGTCTGCTGCTCCGATTGCACTTGACCCGAATCACGGGTTAGTTGAGGGACTTGGAGGAAGAGAAGAGAAGGACTTGGAGGAGGAAAGATGACAAGGCAAGTGTCGCTCTGGGACACAGTGAAGGAACGATGTTAAACTTTGCCTGCAGTCCCCGGGAGACCGTGGGGGCATCTGTTTTGGAGAACTTGGGAAATCGGCGGGCTTTGCTCTTTCTGCAAGTGCGGCATTGCTGGAAGGCAGAATGAAAGCTTCCCAGCGGCTCCTGTGGGCGGATAGCTGTGGTCGAAGAGCAGGACCAAGGGGGCAGAAGACCCAGTTTGGGCCCCAGCTGCATCTACCACTGTGGGTGGTTTGACCTCTGGCAGCTTGTTTTCTCTCTCTGCCACCCAGGGAGGGGTCAAAATATTGGGGAAATAACAATTCCGATGTTGCTGGCTGTTTGAATGATGAAGCAATCCAATTTTTGTCTAAACGCCCTGCAATCCACAGCATTGCGCAAGTATTATTTTCATTAGTGGGTCCATTAAAATAGGAAATTGGATTTGCATTTCTTTATCTCTAACAATGCTGTGGAAGGAAAGAAATCAATGAGCTGAAAGTTGAACTGTCATCAAAACAACTCATGAAAACGATGCCTTTGTCCACGGGTGACACTGTGACAGATCTGGTAGGCACGCGCCTCTTCCCCTCCCCTCCCCTGCAGGCTAGGCCAGATCAGGGGGTCGCTAGATCGTGTACCAACAGGAATCTGCGGAAACCAGTGGGCAGGGATGAAAGTAGATAGATCCTAGTGTAGGCAGGAGAGATCTTCACTACTTTAAAGACCCAGAAACTATTCCCTCACTGTCTGTCACTCCCATGACAGAAGGAATGGGATTTGTTATTTTTAAAATCTCTTAAAAAATTTAAAGACTTTGTGTATGGTGTAAGAGAATGGTCTAGTTTCATTCTTCTATACGTAGCTGTCCAATTTTCCCAGCACCATTTATTGAAGAGACTGCCTTTTTTCCACTGGATATTTTTTCCTGCTTTGTAGAAGATGATTTGACCATAGATTTGTGGGTCCATATATGGACTCTCTACTCTGTTCCATTGGTCTATTTCTCTGTTTTTGTGCCAGTACCATGCTGTCTTGGTGATCACAGCTTTGTATCAAAGCCTGAAATCAGGTAATGAGATGCCCCCAGCTTTGTTTTTCTTTTTCAGCAATTCCTTAGTGATTCAGGGCCTTTTTTGGTTCCATATAAATTTTAGGATTGTTTGTTCCAACGCTTTGAACAATGTTGGTGGAATTTTGATCGGAATGGCATTGAAAGTATAGATTGCTCTGGGCAGTATAGACATTTTGACAATGTTTATTCTTCCGATCCATGAGCATGGAATGCTCTTCCATCTTTTTGTGTCTTCTTCAATTTCTTTCATGAGTGTTCTGCAGTTCCTTGAGTACAGATCCTTAACTTCTTTGGTTAGGTTTATTCCTAATTATCTTATGGTTTTTGGTGCTATAGTAAATGGAATCGATTCTCTGATTTCCCTTTCTATTTTTTCATTGTTGGTGTATAAGAACACAACTGATTTCTGTGCATTGATTTTGTATCCTGCCACATTACCAAATTGTTGTATGAGTTCTAGTAGTTGGGATAGAGTCCTTTGGGTTTTCCACATAGAGTATCATGTCATCTGCAAAGAGAGAGAGTTTGACTTCTTCTTTGCCAAGTTGAATACTTTTATTTCTTTCTGTTGTCTGATTGCTATTGCTAGGACTTCTAACACTATGTTGAACAGCAGTGGTGAGAGTGGGCATCCTTGTCTTGTTCCTGATGTCAGAGGGAAGGCTGTCAGTTTTTCCCCATTGAGAATGATATTTGCTGTGGGTTTTTTGTAGATAGATTTTATGAGGTTGAGGAATGTTCCCTCTATCCCTATACTTTGAAGACTTTTAATTGGGAACGGATGTTGTATTTTGTCAAAAGTTTTTCTGCATCAATTGAGACTACCATGTGGTTCTTCTCTCTTCTCTTATTGATTTGTTCTATCATATTGATTGATTTGCGAGTGTTGAACCACCCTTGCATCCCTGGGATAAATCCCACCTGGTCATGGTGGATAATCTTTTTAATGTATTGTTGGATCCTGTTAGCAAGGATCTTGTTGAGAATCTTGGCATCTGCATTCATCAGAGATATTGGTCTGAAGTTCTCCTTTTTGATGGGGTCTTTGTCTGGTTTGGGGATTAAAGTAATGCCGGCTTCATAGAAAGAGTCTGGAAGTTTTCCTTCTGTTTCTATTTTTTGAAAGAGCTTTAGGAGAATAGGTGTTATTTCTTCTTTGAATGTTTGGTAGAATTCCCCAGGGAATCCGTCTGGTCCTGGACTCTTGTTTTTGGGGAGGTTTTTGATCACTGCTTCAATATAGTTACTAGATATAGGTCTATTCAGATTGTCAATGTCTTCCTGTTTCAGTCTTGGAAGTTTATAGGTTTCCAGGAATGTATCCATATCTTCTAGGTTGTTAAACTTATTGGCATATAATTATTATTATTATTTTTTAAAGATTTTATTTATTTGACAGAGAGAAACACAGCCAGAGAGGGAACACAAGCAGGGGGAGTGAGAGAGAGGGAGAAGCAGGCTTCCCGCCGAGCAGGGGGCCCGATGTGGGACTCGATCCCGGGTCTCCGGGATCATGACCTGAGCCGAAGGCAGTTGCTTAACCAACTGAGCCACCCAGGCGTCCCGGCATATAATTATTGATAGTAATTTCTGATGATTGTTTCTATTTCCTTGGTGTTAGTCATGATCTCTCCCCTTTCATTCATACACAAAGGCAAACTGGAAATGGATGAAAGACCTCAACGTGAGGCAGGAATCCATCAAAATCCTGGAAAAGAACATAGGCAGTAACCTCTTTGACATTGGCCACAACAATTTCTTTCAAGACACATATCCAAAGGCGAAGGAAACAAAGCATAAATGAACTTTTGGGACTTCATCAAAATAAAAAGCTTCTGTACAGCAAAGGAAACAGTCAACAAAACAAAGAGGCAACCAACGGAATGGGAGAGATATTTGCAAATGACACTACAGACAAAGGGCCGATATCCAAGATCACTAAAGAACTACTCAAACTCAACATCCAAAAAGAAGATGAACACATCAAAAAATGGGAAGAGACATGAAGAGGCACTTCTTCATAGAAGATATACAAATGGCTAACAGACACATGAAAAAATGTTCAGTGTCACTAGCTATCAGGGAAATTCAAATCAAAGCCACACTGAGATACCAGTCAGAATGGCCAAAATTAACAAGTCAGGAAACAACAAGTGTTGGAGAAGTTGTGGAGAAAGGGGAACCCTCTTACACTGTTGGTGGGAATGCAAGTTGGTGCAGCCACTTTGGAAAACAGTGTGGAGATACTTAAAAAATTAAAAATAGAACTACCTGGGCACCTGGGTTGCTCAGTTAGCTAAGCCACTGCCTTCAGCTTAGGTGATGATCCTAGAGACCCGAGATGGAGCCCCGCATCTGGCTCCCTGCTCGGCAGGAAGCCTGCTTCTCCTTCTCTCACTCCCCTTTCTTGTGTTCCCTCTCTGGCTGTGTTTCTCTCTGTCAAATAAATAAATAAAATCTTTAAAAAAAATTAAAAATAGAACTACCTATGACCCTGCAATTGCACTACTGGGCATTTACCCCAAAGATACAGATGTAGTGAAAAGAAGGGCCATATGTACCCCAATGTTCATAGCAGTGATGGCCACAATCGCCAAACTGTGGAAAGAGCCAAGGTGCCCTTCAACAGATGAATGGATAAAGAAGATGTGGTACACATATACAATGGAATCTATGCCTCCATCAGAAAGGATGAATATCCAACTTTTGTAGCAACATGGGCTGGATTGGAAGAGATTATGCTGAGTAAATAAGCCAAGTAGGAAAAGTCAAGTATCACATGGTTTCACTTACTTATGGTGCATAAGGGGTCATATAGAGGACGGTAGGAGAAGGAAGGAAAATGGGAAGTGGGTAATTCAGGGAGAGAAACGCAACATGAGAGACTTTGGACACAGAAACAAACTGAGGGACTTGGAGGGAGAGGGTGAGGGGATGGGAGAGCCTGGTGGTGGGTACTGAGGGTACCTATTACACGGAGCACTGTGTGTGGGGCATGGGCAATGAATCTTGGAACACTGAAAAAATAAAATAAATTTAAAGTAAAAAAGAAAGAAGCTTCAGAGCAACATTACTAATATTACTACTAACAATTAGAATTACCAATTACAACTGAATATTTCATTGTGGTTCTTTTTACTTCTTAGGATATATCCTGCCAGGGAGGTTATCAACTGATTGAGGTTTAAAGTCATTTGAAGTTTTTTTTCTGTGGTTATACCATCAATCTGATATACTACAAGGTTCATTGTATCTATTTCTTTCAGATTTTTAGGGATTTTTTTCCTTTTTGATTCAAGTTTTTTAATTATATGAATCATTCACCTGTTCCAAAGTCAAAACCATAAAACAAAATGCAGTCAGAGAAGTCTTTTCAACCTTTTTTGTCCCTCAATTGTACAATAGAGTTTTTTTTTTTAAGGGTACAGAATTGTTAAGAAAGCCTGATACCAGAGGGATGTTAAATAGAGTATTGTTGATAACAGGCATGGGGGAAAAATTAGATATTAATGAATTAAGACTTATTATTCAAATCAGTTAAACATCATATAACAAAAAGAAATTGGGGGAGGTGCCTGGCTGGCTCAGTCAGAGCACGAGACTCTTAATCTTGGGGTAGTGAGTTCAAGCCCCATGTTAGGTGTAGAGATTATTTAAATAAATAAAACCTGGGGGTTGGGGGGAAGGGATAGCATGGCTGGGTTATGGAAAAAAAAATTAATTAAAAAAATAAAACTTAAAAAAAATCTTTTAAAAAAGAGAAAAGCAAAAGAAAAACAATCATTCAAATTTTTTTCTTGTCTTCCTGAAAAAAAAAATTAAAGACTAAACTCAACTAGACTCCTGCATGGAAATTTCTACCAGGACATATTTTTCAAAGACTTATTCTCATTGCATGACTATTTCAAAATAGTTGAGTTCATCAGCCTCTACTGTGCAGTCTTGAACTCGTCTCATTTTGGAGGTGTTCTGGGAAAAGTTTGACATTAATGGGAGGGGGTAGCTGTGATCAAAAGGCTTTAGGTCAGCACCCTGGAGCATGGAAATGTTTTGGTGACTGTTTTGAAGACAAGGTCTAGTAAAAATCATTCATCTTCTTAAAGGCCCATCTGTCTGGGGGCAGGAACATTTTCAGCTGCGAGGGGAAGCACAATGTCCCAGGTGGAATGACAGTCATGGGGCGAGCTGGTTTACAAAATGCTGAGACTGGGGAGAGAGAGAGAGAGCGAGCACAGGGTGAGCACAATGGCTCCAAGGACTTCAGGGGTGTGGAGGAGAGGCTAGGGCCCTGGCGAGAGGCCCCTGGAGGTGGATCAGGAGGTGAAGGAGGTTGCTGGCTTGGAGCCATCTCATGGGGATAAGCTGGGAACTCAAAACCAGAGTCCATGGGCCCACACAGGGCTCTGATGTAGTTGTGGCCATGTCTCGCATGATGGGGGTGCATGTTCTGACAGCTGGGGGCAGGGGAGGCAGTGGAGGGTCACGCAGGTGGACATCCTGATTGCCCAGGGTTGGGGTAGGGTGGGAGATGGGGCTCTATCCAGAGCTACCTTGCTGAGAAGTTCCTCAGGAAAGTTTAAATCTAGGTGAACCTGGGGCAGAAACTCTGAAGACCTCCTATGCTTTGCTGGTAGGAGGGTTGTAGTAAATATTTACCATTGGGTTTGTTTACTCCTCTATGAGGCCAGTCCTGTTTCACCCCCATACCATTCTTGTGGATTTTAGTTTACTTCTTATAACAGAAATGCAAATGGTCTACTAGGCTCGCTGGTTATTTTCAGTTACTCAAGACACATTTCACTTTACAATTTTAAAAATAAGCTCTCAAGTTTAGTTTAGGGAGACTTGCATCCTAAAATGTACAATATAATGAAACGAAATCGCTCAACCTACTGCAGATGCATGCGAACACAGTCTGAGAAGGTGAAAAGAGCTGGAATGTCTCCCCTTTTCCCACCTGGCCCCCATGGCTAACCATCAACCCTCTGCCCAGAGTGGTCCCATGGAGTGTGGGTGTAGGGAGGGATAAAGGGGGAGGAGGCTAACAGGGAAGAAGAAAGGAAAGACCCAACAAGGAAGAGGGGAAGAAGAAATCGATGACAGCACAGAGGGGTGGGGGAGAACAGGTGAGAAGGGGCAAATATGGGTGGGTGTGGCAGAAGTTACGCACGGTTCTCGAATGTTTTCAGCTCTGTAAAGAGATTCGGCACACCATGAAACTCTTTCTTTCTCTAAAAGCAATCAGATCAACAAACAAGCGTACAAGAGCATGACTCCCCCTTGGCCACACTCCCTGCGGCCACTCCAAATACAGAGTGAGGTTGCCCATGGTGGGGAAGACGGGGTAGCAGAGGGATGTGAGGCTTTGGAGGCTGATAGCCCCCTGCCTGGGAGCTATCAGGGTGGGGAGAGGGGAGAAAACTTCTGATCCAGCCTCCATGGGTCAGAGCCAGACACTGTTCGCAGGCTGCTTCTTGAAAAGAATGGGGTTCTGGGACTAGTGACTGCAAGGGGCTGGTGACTAGAAGGTAGACTGGGTCTGGAGGAATCCCACGAGCAGGTGATCTCCCCTCGGTCACTGAGCCCTTGCCATGTGCCTGGCAGGGTCCTAAGGGCTCTGTGCGTTTTACCTCTCTGGACCCCCGCCCTCACCTCCTGACCCTCTGGCGGTGGCTGCTGACCCACGTTGATCCCAAATGCCAGCTGAGCCTGGTGTCTGCCTTTTTTTGGACCCTCCTGGTTGCTAAATAGACACCATGACTGCAGAGCTGCTGATCTAGAAGGCAGGTTCTGGGGCTGCCTGAGGCTTGTAGTGCTTGACATCCAAGCGGGAACCAGCAGGGTGGCGTCCCAAGCAGGAGGACCAGGACAAGACGGCTGCATGCTGTCTGGAAGAATCCCACCATCATCCTAATGCAGGCGTTGGTGGCTCCCTTCAAACTGGATTTGCATCGAATTCCTGAGAGGGCAAAATGCTATCAGAAGCTCAACCGGCATGTCCCCTCTACTCTTCCCAAAGCGGGACACCCCAGCTCTTGTGACATCCTTATTCTTTTCTAGCACGCAGAGGGAGAAGGTGGGTGCTTTGCTTAGTCTCCTTCTGATGTGATGGGCTGGGGTACCTGCCATGAAACAGGTGTCTGGGAACAGTCCTGTCGTGTTTTCTTGACCGTACGACATAGGCCAGGAGACTGCCTTCCTCCACCAGTCTGCCACCTTTGGTCTCCAAAGGCCCTGGTCCTGGGGCTGAACTCCCACTGATACTTGGGCCTCCAGCTCCTGATAACTGGGTGTGAGGAACTTCTCCACTGTTTAGCTGTGAGGGTCTCTGATAAAGCCAAGCAGCTCGTTGCCTAGCTCATGTTGACCTGCCTAGGGTTTTTCTTGCTCTACAAGTCAGTGCTTATCCCTCTGGGTGGTAAGAAACCAACATGATCGCCTGGAGCCACCAGTCTTGTTCTCCACCTGAATCACTGGCTGTTTGTGACATGAACTTTGGACCATAGTTGGGTTCTCCATGTTCCCTGCTTGGAGAACATGATCTCCCATCCCTGGGCATGCGGCCCTCAGGGGAAGAGGTGCATAGAACATTCAGTGGGACAATGGGAAAGGCAGGGCCCTTGGTTCTCTGTCCCATGGCTGCCGTACAGGGGCCTTGGGGGCTGGGAGATGTGGGGCAGGTCTGAGAGGCCAGCCGCACCTCTCAGCCTTTCTCCACCTTACCTTTCCCCGACCACCCCTGCTCATCTGGGTCTCCCTTCTCCTCCTCCTCTTTTCTGGGCTTTCTCCAACTTTCCTAGCATGTGATTTCCGTGTGTTTCTCTTCCTGTGCTCAGCCCGCTTCTGTGGCCTGAGCGCCTGTTCCTCCCTCCCTTCTTGGTCTCAAGGGGCCCCTAGACCAGCCCCCCTGCCTGCTGCCCTCTCCTAGGCTTTGGGCAGGCCGTTCTCTAGCCAAGAGGGCCTTCCATGGACCCATTGCTTCTTTGAAACTCTTGACAGAACAGGTTCTGTAGGATTAGTGAGGCACCAGATTTTATGCAATAACAGCTAATCCCTTGTTTTCATAACAAGGTTGGGAGAATCTGTTTCTTGTTTCTCCAGATTGTTTGTTGTTTCTAAATAGCCGTGGTGCCCACGGCGGTGACGGTTAAACTGCATCCGTGACTCATCGGTCTCCCTGTGTCTGCCTTGCAGGTGTCACTGTGTCCTCTGACACTCAGCGGCACTCAGTCCTGGATGCACGTGGAAATCACCAGAAGCTTAAAAAATTATTAATGCCTAGTCCCACCCCAAGGCTTCTGATTTAAGTGGTTTGGATGGTGGCCTGGGCATTGAGATTTTTAAAATATCTCCTGCTGCCTCACCTATGCATGCAGAAAACCACTGCTTTATGGGAACTCAGGAAAGGCTGGAGGCCAGAGCTGGGCTCTGGCCCAGCATGGGGTGGGCGATCAGATCCTGTGCAGCATTCTCGAATGGTTTCACACGAGTTCTGTCTCCGTAGGAGAGGCCCATCTTGCTCCTCCTCTTATCATTTCACTCAGCAAACACGAGTTGGGGCCCTATAAATGTCAGGCATTACAGAGACCCATGGAGAAGACGTGGAGGTAGCTGTCACAGAGCTTACCAACTCTGGGGAAAGCTGAGTTGGAAAGCGATAATTGGAACATCTTGCCGTAACTATTTTAATGAGATTATGTATGAGCTCAGTGGGAGGAAGGGCTAACTCAGCGTGCCTGTGTTGGGGGGAGGGCGATAGAATGCTTTTTAGAAGCTATAATCCTTATTTGACAGAGAAAGAAACCAAGGGATTTAGCATGAGCTGGGTACTCTTCATTACCCAAGGTCAGGAGCAGCAAGGTGTGGGTTTCCCCCAAGTTCTGTCTTCAGAAGGGTCTAAATAGTCTTCTCCCTCCACAGCTAAGGAGATGTCCTAGCATTGCACTATGAGATATTATATATTATCTGGAGAATTAAAATGTTTCTACCAACTGTCCCATGGATCTGACACTCAGTCCCTTGGAGTGCACTGTGGCTCCTTGTGACCGGGCATGTGGTTTGAGGATCAACAGTGACAGCATCACCTGGGAGCTTGTTAGAAATTTAAATTCTCCGGCTCCACTCCAGTTGGACTCCCTGGTGGTGAGGCCAGGAGTTTGTATTTGATGAACTCCGGAAGCCATTCTTACAAGTGCAGGTGTCCGAGAAGCCCTACCTGAGGCCCCTGTCTCGCTTCCTGATGGGGGTGATACCCTACATTGTTATTCCGGATTTCTCACCGTCTTGGTATTCACACACTTTGCTGGGCGACTCTGCAGTTTTCACCACTGGAGTAGAAGTGTGCTCCTCTGCCCTGATGGTGCGGGGTTGGCCGGCGACAGTCTTTGGCAATAGAACGTGGAAGGGAGTGACAGTGTGCTAGCTTCGAGCCCAGGATTGAGAAGAAATCATATGTTTCTGCTTGCTCTTCTGGAAGCTTCCAATTTCTGCATGGGGGAAAAAAATGTCATCTGGGAGCTGCTGTGTCTTCAGGCTAGGCTGCAGAGTGACCACATGGAGCATAGATTCCCCAGCTGACCTGTAGACTGTAGCCCAGAGCAGAATTTCCCTTCCTGAACTGTAGGTCTTTGACCCTGACAATGAATGCATAGTATTGTTTGCCACTGAGTTCTGGGATGACTTGCTATGCAGCAGTAGCTGACTAATACAGCCGATTGAGGCAGGCTGTCTGCACAGGTGATTCAGCGCCCTGGAGACGAGGTTACTGGTACCAGGGCAGCAGTCTGGTCGGGGTTAGGGGCCAGAGCATCCTGTTTGTGAGCTGGGGCCCAGAGGCTCTTTGCCTCATGCGTTCTCAGTAACTGTCCCTGTAGTTCTCTGCTTCATTCTCCTGGTACGATCTGTTCAGATCCCTAAGAGAATTTGATGAACTATGCCATAGACCACGGGAACCATGGTTATCCGTCACCTGAGTTATTGTAATAACTTTCCAGTGGATGTCTTCTTGGGGAATCTCTCTTTCTTAGAATCTAAGTGAGATAGCCCTACTCCTCTTCTCCAAACCTTGAAATGACTTCCCATTCTACTCAAATTCAGAGCCCTTGCCATGCCTACCTGGTCCTGTGTGTTCTGACTCCCTGCTCCCCACTGATCTTCATTCCTATTACCATGCCTTTGTTCACCCCCTGGCCCTCTCAGCCTCCTGAATTTTCTTGACCAAACAAACATGCTCCACCTGAAGATTTTTGCAACTGTTGTTCCTTTCACATCCAGTTTTCATTGCCTCGGGCTTTCAGCTCCTTAGATCTTGAGAGGATGTGAGAGGTCACTAAATTTTAAATCCTTTACTGTTAAATATGGGTAACTGAGGCAGGTGGTGGGGGCAGAGCACCATTCTCAAAATACAGCTAGCCAGCAGAGCAGGCTGGCTGACCAGGTCACGGACTGCTCCCATCTGACTCTGGGCTTTGTCTGGAACTTCTGGTTCTTCAGGTGAAAGAATTCCAGCCAATATAATGATGCCCCAGGGCATCAGTGAGCCTGGGGGTTTGTGTTTTCAGCTGATCGTTAGCCAGTGCCTGGAGGCAAAGCTAGAAGTGACCCATTTCCATTAGGGGGCAGAGAGCTGTCTTCTTAATCTGCCAGAGCTCCCTTCCAGGTGGCACCAGAGGAAGCTGCAGGAAAACTTTCAATGGCCTTGGGGAAAAACACTTGGGCAAAGTTTCTTTGTGTCCTTTTCTGGGCATTTGATTAGCTTCCTTTGCTTTATATATAGTTTTCCAGGAATAGGCAGATGTGTTTTTCACCACAAAGATATTAATACCCCAAGCAAAGCATTGGAAGGAAAACAGCCAGAGATGAAAACATCAAGTGGGATGGGAACAGGGTAGGGAGAGAGACACACAGAGAGAGAATTGCACTGCCGTGGAGGAAAGTACAGACAGAGATAAGCCAGGGCCACTCTACTGTGTAATCGAATGATCTGTTTTATAAGAAACGTATCCTCACAGGAATTTACTATGGCCCGCTAGGTGATGCGAAACATAGCTCATTATTATCATTGTATTACATATGGCATAGTATATAACATTATTGTTACACATTTTATTATCTGATACTAAACATGTCAGGATTAGCTGTTCATTCCAGGAAGAGTGTCGAGAATAATGAGTGGTCGTCTGCTAATCACTGGAGAAGCTGGCCCAGCCTCCTTTCCGCGCGTTCACCATCGTGGCATTGAGAGAAGACGCAATGACCAGCGCCGACGAGAATGCCTTCCAGAGTCGGAGCAGTCCTTTGGTGAACAAGGCACAGTTTTAGGAAGACAATTTGGGGGCAACTCTAAAATGGAAAATCCACGGTTCTATGAGCATTCAAGGTTGAAATAAATGTAGATTTATTTCATCTAGGGGAGCTTAATTACCAAGCAAAAAACATAGTCTTTTTTTCTGGAATTGGAAAATTTCACTCACAGGGAACAAAGGACAATTTTTTTCAAAGCCAGCAGGGAAAACTACCAGGGTTTGGGTTTTAGGAAGCCAGTCCTTGATTTCATCCTAAACGGAACCTGTCAGACCACAGCCATAAGCCTGCCATTGTATTTTTGTGTGTGGTCATGTAAGTTCAGAGCATTGGGCTACAGGTGATGTATAAACATCAGGGGAGGCAGGAGCATGGGGCTGCTGCATAGGGCTAGGCCAGAGGGTCTTAGGTACATGTGTGCATATTGGGAGAGAGGAAGGCGAGCTGAGGGGACTGTCCCACCCTCCAGGGACATCCTAATCTACAAGAGATGTTCTGCTGGGGGAGCATCAGGAGTAAGAGGGGCTGTGTTTTCTGAGGTTACTGTGCATCTTGGGTACATGGTGGGGGAGGATGTCAGCTAACTGAAAAGTGCCATCACCTCCTAGAAATACACTGACTGGAGTATTGTAGGGGATACCATTGAAGAGATGCCCAAAGGGAAACATGGTGCCAGGATGTAGTAGACCTGAGTGGGCCTGAGTTTGACCACGTGGATGGAATTTCCTGTGGGGTTTCTTTAAGCAAAAGTTTGGATGGTAATTGTGGATCTTGCAGGATCCCTCTGGGCTAGACAGGTGGCTGTCAGCAGTGATTGGGAGCTAGGCAGGGATCTTGGTTCTTTTTGGACATAGGACGGCTGGAAGGTGTCATACACCATATGGACCACTGGGCCACAGTCAGTAAAACTCACATGGTGAGCTTTCAAAAGTACTGATACCTAGATCCCATCCCAGCAAGACTAAAGCAGATTCCCAGGAGGTGAGATGGGAACCTGGGCTGCATGGGTCTAAAGGGAGCCACCAAGGGCTTGCGAGGCAGTGAGGGTTGAGAAATACTATTAGAGGGATTGGGGGATTGAAGAGCGTGTGCCCACCCCTTCCCAAATTCATGTTTACCCTGAGCCAGAGTATGTGACCTTATTTGGAACCAGGGTCCTTGCAGAAGCCATTAGTTGAGTTCATGCTAGAGCAGGGTGGGCCCTGAGCCCAGTGACTGGGGTCCTTATAAGGTGAGGATGTGCCGAGATGCACATAGAGGAGAGGGTCATGTGAAGATGGAGAGAGGATTGGAATGATGCCACCACGAACCAGAGAATGCCTTGGGTCTCCAGAGGCTGGAGAGGCAAGGAAGGATCTTGCCCTAGAGCCTTCAATGAGAGCACAGCCAGGCTGACACTTTGACTTCTAGTTTCTAGCCTCTAGGACTATGAGAAAATAAATTCCTGTCATTTTAACTCACCTATTTGCTAGTAATTCCAACAGGCCTAGGAAACAAATAGAGGGGGGATTTAGAATACTTGCCTTATAGGGCCTTTTCTTTTTATGAAGGTGCAAACAGATTTATATGCAAAAATCTCATTAGGGGCTCGTGCTCTCATAAGGTGGGGAGCAGAGTTGGGACAGCCTTTTCCCCTCTGGGTAGCTGCAGAAACTTAGCCTCCCCAAAGAAGGGACATTGGGTGGCGTGGCTGTAGAGCACCTAGTGGAAGGGGCCCCGGAGAGTGTAGGAGGACATGCGTGTGTAAGAGTCCATTGGCATGGGGAGTGAACCTACCATTGATCTCTCAGAGGAGAGGCAGGCACAGCTGTGACTGCTTGTCTGAAGGGGACTGACCTGGAAGCATCACGACAAGAACACACCATAAATCTCCTTGGCTTCCAGACGGTTGTGTCACCATTTCGCAGGTGACTGTCATTAAGGGAGGGGAACTAGTACTGGCTGTGAGGTGACATTCTCTCCTAGGAACTCAAAATGCTACAAATGGCCCATCAGCCAGAGTAGCAAATTGTCGTGGTCAAGTGATTAATAGGGTTTTGCTTCATGTCCTTTTCACAGTGGGTCAAGTGTGTCTCTGAATGTATCTTATGCTGAAATCTCCAGTTCTGGGGTGCATAACTGGAACACAGACATACTCAGCAACTGGCAGAGCCTTCACATTGTTTCCCTAACCCATGGGATGACCTCAAGGCTACTTTGGTGGGAAAGTCCAAGTCGAAGGTTCTAGAATGGCCTCAGAAGCATTATGGCATTTCTGGAGGGACTGCAGAGGTTAGTACTACTATCAAGGACTTGAAAGTCAGAGTTAGAGACCTACCATATTTCTACTGAGCTTGCCTATTTGGCCTGTGCAGAGGACAGATGGATTTTTAGGGACCAAGAGTGGATCTTTGTACATTCCATCATTTGGTGACTTTGATTGCAGTTGCTTATCTAGATGCACACATTTTTCACATCCTCTAACATCTGGCATGCCGATATCAAGCTTGCAGGTGCCTCTTCCCTTCTGTATGTGTCAGTAAAGGTTACCAGAAACAGTGTGTCGTTAGCTAGTAGGGCTAACAACATACCTTCACTGAACTAACTCATCTCTAGTCCTCTGTCATAATCTAATCCACAGGGCTCTTTCTTGTCCCTCTATTCCAGGGGACATCATGCTGATCTACTACACTGATACCCATCGATGATCTCTTGCTGATTGGACTCAGTGATGAAGAAGTGAGTCAGAGGAAACTGGCCTAGACACTTCCATAAGACACATGTGTATCAGAGGGTGGACACAGATGCCACAAAAATTTAGGAACTTTTATCTCAGTGAAAATTTCTAGAGGTTCAGCGCTCTATGACATGCTGAATGGGAAGTTCCTGCATCTAGCACTTCTGTTGCTAAAGTCTAGCAAGCTGTTATGAATCTTGAAGACAGAATGCCCTTCATTTGGTCACGTTATTTGAATTGTTTATTGCATGACCCCAAAACTGCTGGTTTTGAGTGAGTCCTATAACAAAAGAAGCCTCTGTAGTAGATGGCTTTGCAAACAGAGCTGCCATTTTGGCCTTGGGCTCAAGGGTATTTGATGACACCTCAAGTGTCTCTAGATTGAGACTTTGGCAGTCCCTTGTAAATGAATCAGAGGGAAGGTGTTTAGGATTTAGGAGCATTGCCATGCCATTCTGTAGATAACCATTCATCTGAAAAGAGCTTTGGTTCATTACAAGACCATAGAGACTGAGTCTCTATGTCTGTATTTTGAACAGAGGGTTTTCTGACAGATCAAGCCATAAAGTTGGGCAGGCACAGGTCATAGAGACATAAGGTCTACAAGCACATGGAACAGAGTCTCACGGTGCCTGGTTCTGCTATTTTGCCTCCTCTCTTTCTCAGCCTCCACTTATGGCATCACTAGGAGTCTTTACGACCAGTTTACTGAGAAGGAGAAACTTCAGTCTTGGTCTAGAAATGGTTCTGCATGACACGGCCATGGAAAGATGGCTGAAGTAACAGCTGGGCCTTTGTATCTACTTTAGGGAGCGACTTAGCGGGTCTTTGGTTGCGTGATGGTAGTTACACCATGTTGGGTGAAAACACAATCTTACCCTCATCTTTACTTGGGGATAAAAATGACTTAAAAAGGTGTGTGGATGTCTGGTTGAAAAGGGGTGCACTGTGGTGGTTTTGTACTGTGTCAGCTCGGCTCAGCTGAAACTGTGTTCCCAAAATTCACTGTGTGGGTGTGAGTCAGATGCACTCAGGGAAAGATTGTGTGATGTTGCAAAAGTAGAAAGAAAGCAGCCGGTACTCTCTGAAGACAGTAGAGGAAGATGTGGTGAGAGACAAATGTTAAGACTTGAGTGGGTTCCAGACTATTCTTTCTGCTTCTCAGCTGTGAGGCAGTTGCTGGTGGGGCCTACATTGCCTTTGCCTCTCCCCACATCCCTCTCATCTTCCTGCCAGCTGGCCCAGCTGGCTACCAGCAAGCCAGGCCTGCCTTCCACAGCCTTCTCCCCTGGCTCTCCTCCTCCATCCCACCTCCGTAGACGGATGTGCCTAGTTCCCAGCAACTCTGGCCAATGTAGACTTGTTCATTGGTGCCGTGTCTCTGCATTCTGGTTCATGACTCCCTCTTTCGGAGCCTTATTTCTCAAGCCTTCCCACAATTGTGTGAGGTTTTATTTCTCTAATAAGTAAGAATGTGGTATCCCGAGCTTGGGAGAAGGTAGAAAATCGCCATTTGAAGAAATGACAACAAATCTGGCCATTGTCATGGGAGCACAGCAGGACGCAGGTCACTGAGCCGTCTGCCTTCTCCACTTTTGCTACCCTCAGGGGCACACGGGCACACATCTCAGTCCAAGTCTTACACACGAGGTTTCCGTCTCAGTGGTCTGAACCTGAATGTGTACTTTGAGGCCGAGAGAAAATTGTGAATCTAGACCGATTCACAGCCCCCCTTGGCAGACAGTACGAGACGTACACGCCAATCTTGGCAATCTGAGTTTGAGGAAAGTTATGTAATAATGTCAACAGTAAAATCTTGTGTGTGGGATGGAGAAAGGAAGCTTCCAGAGTATGTCAGTGGGCGGATTGTTGAGGTCTAAATCTCAAGCAGTCATATTAACTCGAAGTTTAGCAATAAGCAACATGTGAGTTGGGACCCTCAGGGAAAACTGTTGAAACATGTGTCTGGAGTCTCCAAAGGCCACGAGGTAACCTTTTTAAGACTTTTTACCCCCTAAATCCCTTAATATGTGCTCATGGAACTGGGATCAGAAAAGCAGACTTCTAAGATAAATCTGAAAAGACTTCTTATCTAGACCCTCAAAAGAGCAAACAAAACCCAGGATCCTGTAAGGGAGCACGCTGGGATTCTGGAAGGTCTTAGTCACAGAGAACCTTAAACCTGGAAGTTTTAGGAGATTAATTGAGCACCACTGAATGTGGCCATCTATCCAGGGCAAGGGGACTGTTTAATGTTTAAATCAGAGAGAGCTTGGTTACTAAGCCAGAAATGGGGCGCTTTCGTAAGAACTCTGACAAAAATCAGGAACTCTAAGTTCTCATCTGGGTGTTCCCAGAAGAGTCACTTATTCTCCTTAGGTGTAAGTTTATTCATCTGTAAAACAAACAGGTTGGGTTAGATCAGAGGACAGATTCATCTCCTGATTCAGCTCTAATCAACTGGAGACTTCAGGGCTGAGGGGAAGTGTTCCGGGAATGACGTCTGCCGCAGCGAGGCACGAGCTTGTAATTGAACAAGAAGCCATCCTTTAGGCCAGGATCTTGGATGTTCAGCATCCCCACTGACCAGCTTTGTGATTCAGCTTCCGTTTCCTCAGTTTTAGAACAGAGATACCAAAGTACCTCTGTGAGACGGTGCTGGTCAAGGCTGAATCCGGTGCCTGTCACACACCTGGGACAGCGCCCTGGCATCTGGCAGGCGTTCCGTGAAAGTTGGCCATCAGTGTTAGTATTAGTTTATATGTTCCTGACTCTCTGGGTCCCAAATGCCACTCTCTGCTCTGATGACTGAACCAACTGGGTGCTTTTAAAAAAATACTGATTTCTGAATTTCAAAACTGGAGACTTTAGTTCAATAGGTCCAGTTGGGGAGCAGGGATTTTCTAGAAAGATCTTTAGTTAACGATGACTGGTAGCCTTGTTTTAAAATCTAGCGCCCCCCCCCCCCCGCCCCCAGGCTAACACTCTCACCTACTTGCTCTAGGTAATGAAGTCTATTTGAACATAAAATTGCAATTTGAAAAAGAAAGAATTCCTTAGTCTCAAAATAGAATGAGTTTATTTATTTCTACTCCTCTCTCTCTGAAAGGATTTGAAGTGGCGGAAAGTGCTCATTACAGCACCAAGTAAGCCTCAGTGAGAATTTCTCCCTCCGACTTTCAACAAGACCGCGGGAAAGGAGGGCTTGGAGGAATGTGGCGGACACGTCCGGCATCTGGACATTCCTTCCGCGTGATGGCACACATCTGGCTCTTTGAAATGAGCAGAACATTTCCCTTCCAGTTTCCCTCCAGATGTCTGAGGATGTGAAGCTACAGCCCACGAGGTGAGCCACTTATCAAGCGTTACTGACTGACTAAGAGCCAGAGCTGGGCAGAACCCTCGTGGGATTCCTTGTCCTCATGGTGCATAAATGCTCAGGGTTTTTCACGCCGAGGTGCCCTGCAGGACGGGCCTTCCATCAAACAGACTGTGGGGGTTTTTTGCGCCCTGCGCTTTATTCGTACGTGCCCGAGAGCCCCAGAACGAAGGGAGCGATTGGTGCACACGTGCAAACGGACGTCCTGGAGCAGACGGATGGGTGGACGGTTATCTAACTTCTGTAGACTCTAAATGAAGCTCATACCATTCAGATTCCTGCCCAGCTATGTTGTGCCTGCTCCAGGTTGCTGAAATTGAATTCAAAAGCCAAAAACACATGCTGGCCCGGCTCAAAGAGCAACTGCCGATTGCAAACACATGGCTTAGCAATGCATATGATGCTCTGGGGTGACATTTAGGGTTGCTGATTAAGTGGGATAATCAAAGAAACATCATTCAAAACCGTTGCCCTTGTACACAAGCACACAACCAAAATAAATTCTTTTTTTAAAAGAAACAGTAAGAAAGAAAAAAAAGCACTAAGTAAAATAAAGATCTCTGATGAAAATACTTAATGGGCCCAAAGATGGAAACAACTTTGAGCTTGAGTTTCACAGATGTCAGTGGAAAATGCCACGGAAAGCAAGAGGCTGTGCAGTTAGGCGTTTTCGCAGCCTTGGGTGCCATTTCTGAAACAAGGGACATTAAGATCCATGGCCAGGAGGATCCAGTACAGATATCCTTACGTGTTAGCAAGTTCTTAGCAAAAGAAAAAAAAAAGTCATGCTGGAGACATGTCTGTTTCATCAGTCAAGGATGCGTGTGGACACCAGGCACTCGGGAAATACCCACTGGGCTTAGAAGGGGAAAGGGAGGAGGTGGTCAAAGATAGCTTGTATGTCTCCTCCAAAATCCTAGCTTGGAAATATTTTGTTACCGCAAGTGTCCATGGATTAGGGTCTTGTGGGTGAAATTGGAACAAAGAAGGTGGTCTTGCCACGTGACGGAAAGGAAGATGTGCTGCCCAGAAATCCTTATAAAGGCTGCTGGAGCTCTGGCAATTTCACTGTCTTCTAGTCCAGACTACAAAAGAACCCGAGCTGTGAGAGGTAGTGCGGGTGGGCAGAGCATGCCCTGCTGTGGTTCTTGGGGGGCTCTGTGCCAAGCCTTGCTGCTACCTCCCTGCAAATTTGGGGTTCACCCCGTCTCCCTGGTCTCTGTTTCTCCTCATCTTTTTCAGCAGATTTGCTTTGCAAGATGAATTCCTGGCAGAGTTCTGTATCTTTCCCTTCTTCCTTCTTTCCCGTCCTAACCAGTTCCAGCAGAAGAAATCAATCCACATATCCTCATTGACGCTTCCCTGAAACCCTTTGAAATGTACGAGGAGCAGGCAAAGTGCGCATAGATTGCTAAGGGGACAGAAAACGTGTAGACAATATTTCTTTCTACTTTTCTATTGTGTGCTTTTTCTGATGTTTGGTCTGGTTGGAGCAGAGCTGAGCATCAGGACTTCTGAACTCAGGAGGCCAGGAAGTAAATGCAATCAGCAAGGATTTCTCTTGCTCCCACACCATCCTGATGCCAGGCGGGTCCTGATGCTGGTGACTGTTGTCTGAAGCAGCATTTTGCAAAGGGTGCCCCTTCCCAGAAGGTGCCCTAAGGTGCCCTAAGCTCTGGGCTGTGCCTGGGTCACTTCTCCAAGAGTCAGTGTGCCTTTTGTTGGGTCCTACCAGCAGAGAGAGCAGCTGGACTGCATGTAACTAAGGATTTTCCAAAGGGACCCTCCAAAACTCGTCCTTTTTACAAAGAACCCATTTGTATTCTTGCAAGTAACTGGGAGGATTGGAAAAGACCCTCCACCTGGTTAGCAGCCAACACTGTCCAGATTCAAGGAAGGGATGTGGGTGCAGGTGGGGCCTTCAGGGGCCATTCTCAAACTCAGTTGATTTCCGTGTGGATTCTCGACCACTTTTTTTTCCCTTATCATCTCCCTTAGGAGAAAAATTAGATTGAATTAAGTTTCTCCCTATTGAGCGAGATGAAATACTGAGAAGTAAGCTTTTGATGGTATCACTGAGCTTGGGAGGGGGGGCCACAAACGATTACAGTATCTGTGTTCTTTGGCTCCAAAGGATGAATTTGTGCCTCCTTAGAGATGATGTCTCCTACCTTGAGAATGCATGCTTTGGAGGTCCAAGCAAGTGTTCCAACAAATTTACCTGGTGTAGAGGGGTTATACCTGATGTTTTCTTTTTCTTTTGCTGGGAAAGGTGGGAGTAGGGATACTGGAGAGGTGGGAAAAACAGGGAATGTGGTCCTTTGTTGCCATGGATTCCAAGAGAATTAAGAATGAATTTCCCAGTTTTCGATAGAGATAACAGATATAAAAATTATTACTGCATGGAGAGGACATGGAATACGTTTTAAGAGGAAGGGTTCAGATTTTAGTTATACCTATTGTTGGCTGGCTAACCTTAGGCAAGTTACTTACCTCCCTGGGCTTCACTTCCTCAGTCTGTATGTTGGGGATAGTATGACATCATTGGGTTTTTGTGAATATTTAATGATAAAATATATGATATGCGCTTAGGATAGTGACTGGGTCCTAGTTAGCTTTTACTGGAGTCCCCATTTATCCATTTTTTTGTAATTAATCTTTAATCTGATTACCTAATTTCGGGCATGTCAAGTAATAATAAGTAAGTGTTCCTAAGTAACACTTTAATATTTTAGCTTGTTGGGGGGTGGGATGGATGGGGTGGTGTTGCTGATTTCTCCTTTAAGGAATGGTTGATAACAGGCATTCTTAGCTCCTGCTGTTAGTAAAACAGGAGAGTTATACTGGGGTAACATTTTCCCACAGCCTCCTAGTTAGGTCATTTTGTCAACCATGAAGTTATTAGGAACCCAAGTTTTAAATCTTGGCTCTATTGCTTAAAACTTGTGCCTCGGTTTCCTCTTCAGTGAAGTGGGGGCAACCATGCCTGGGCCACAGCATTATGATCCGATGAGGTCATGCATGTTAGAACACCGCAGTTTTCTTTCTAGCCCTGGTAGGGACTTAGATTATCTACTGGGTGTCAATTACCACCAACCTTCCCC
The DNA here is from genome assembly GCA_004023965.1 of Spilogale gracilis. Lineage (NCBI taxonomy): Eukaryota > Metazoa > Chordata > Mammalia > Carnivora > Mephitidae > Spilogale > Spilogale gracilis. Next base: position 32,572 of record PITA01004263.1, read on the forward strand.
AGCAAGTGGGTCTATCTAGCCTCATTAGAAAACTAGCCAGGACAGCCCATATGTCTTCGGTGGCGCTGGCTTTACCCGCAAGTGTAGTCCCAGCTGGTTGGTCCGGGGCGCTCCCCTGGGACGCATGTAGGGAGGTGTGCTATCTCCCGCCAGATGAGAACAAAAAGACACATGGCCCCGCCGATGCTGGCTGCCATCTCACAGCAGGCTCACCTGCTTAGGATGAAGCCAGCAGGCGGAGTGGGACCGGGAGGTAGGAGAGGCCGGAATTTCTGATGGCAGCACGGAGTCCCTTAGCAGCCAGCCCTGAGACTCTTCCTCCCACTGGGCTTCTGGTTACGTGTGGTAATGAGAAAGAGCACATTTCTTTATTGTGTAAGGAAGTTTGAGTGCAGGTTAAAAGCATCCCAATGAATACATCTGTTTTCCAAAAATCCTTCCAACCGTGGATTTGATTTTATCCATTCACTCTTCTACTCGTTCATTCAGTTATGTTTTCTGGGCCTTTGTGTGAACCGGGCCATACCACGCAATGGGAAACACCAGAACTTAATGTTCAGCCTACATCCCCAAGAAACTTAAATTTGATATGTATCTTCCTGTGGGCAGGAAGGTCATGGATGAAGTCGCTAGTGGAGAAGGACCCTTCAGGAAGGGGCTCACACGAGACAAGGTTCTTAGGCAGGACCACGGCTTGAGTTTCTGGGGGCACAATGGCAGGTTAGTTTGGTTGAAGAGTTTACGTGAGACAGAAAAGACCAGAATCTAGGGAATCTTGAATTAGCATGGAATTAGTCTGAGGAGTTTGAATTGTTTTTCTTTTAAGGGAAATAAAAACTCATTGAAGACTTTTGAGGTCTAGAGCAATAGGATGAAATTGGTATTTTAGGAAGAGTAAATCGACAGACTTGTGGTACCAAGAAACCAATAATATTTAGACTATTCACTCAGCCTTTAGCTAGGTGAGAAAAATACACCTCTGCCTGAGTCAGAGTAAGGTCTACTCCTCTAGATCATCATATTTCCAAAGCCTAAGTATCTGATAATCACTGTCTAGTGTACTTCATGATCTGATTTACTGTATTCATTACAAACATGGGCAACTTTACAGTTCTATGATTAAATAGTGTTCATCCTGTTAAAAAGAAGCCTCAAGGCTTTTTTGTAACTGATTGTAATCGTCAATATGCCCATCTCCCACTCTTTTTTTTTTTTTTAAGATTTTAATTTTTTTATTTGTCAGAGAGAGAGAGACAGAGAGCGAGTACAAGCAGGGAGAGACAGAGACAGAAGTAGGCTCCCTGCTGAGCTAGAAGCCCAATGTGGGACTCGATCCCAGGACCCTGGGATCGTGACCTGAGCTGAAGGCAGCCGCTTAACCAACTGAGTCACCCAGGTGTCCCTCTCCCACTCTTTTTTAAGAAAAAATTTAAACGCATTTCTCTGGCACAGAGACAAGCAAGGGGAGTGGCAGAGAGGAACAGGGGGAAGCAGGCTCTCCACTGGGAACGGACCCCTGATGTGGGACTCAATCCCAGGACCCTGGGATCGTGACCTGTCCCAGCAGTGACACTAGTTTTAATTATATACACACTTTCCAAGTGTGTATATAGTCCCTCACTTAGGTATATGACGAACACCTGAGTGTGGGCCATGTGTCGCATCTGTTACCAAATGTGGCGGCTGCTCTGAATCCACATCATTCCTTCCCTTCCCTGTTCAACGTGGATCTCGTGCCCACTGCTCCCCTGAGATCCCATGGGACCCTCACCCTGGCCCATGCCTCTGTGCTCTTGGGTACTGTTGAGCACCTCTCCTTGAACTGCTTCCCTTGACCATCGTGAAATTCTGCCATTCTTTTAACTCTCCGATGGCTTACCTCTTAAAATGGAAATTCAGGCTTTGGGCCTTCGTTCTCTTTCTTTCTGAAGCTCTTCCCTGACTGGGTTATCTCAGTGTGTCCGTGACTCCCACATCTGTCTCTCCAGGCTGGCCTTTCCTTGGAGATCTGTCCTCTGCCTCCATTCTACCTCCGGGGCTCACCTCTCAGTCTCTATCTGAAAAATGGAGCCGTTGTCTTCCCCAAACCTGTCTTCCCGTATTTTTGCCCTGGCTAATGGAGCTCATCACCAAAGTCAGCTGATCCACCGTAAGGTATGTCCATGGGAAAGGGGCTGCCAAGGGTTTTCCCACCTCTGGTAACTTGTTTCCATTGACTGGAATGCGTGGACAATAGAGGTATTAGGACTAAAATGCTGAATGTTGGTCTTACCTTATACGTAAGAATGGTGGTTCCTGAGGAACATGTCCCCTTAGCTTGAGATCTTTCTGGATTGACAGAAAAAGGGGTGGAGTTAAGGCTACTTGGTCATCAGCTCATGGAGTGTTTTCCTTCTTTGAGTCACCTCTGCCTTCGATGTCAAGAAAGAGGAAGGTTCAGGAACTAGTCCCATTTTGGCTGTTCCTGGGAGCTTACTTGGATTAAGCACAATCCGAAGATGGAAATGGGGGGTTTTCAGGAGGGTTCCTGCCCCCATGGCCTCATCTGCGGGTCTCCCAGTGGAGCCATTCCGAATGGCTTCTGGCGACACAGAGTCACCGTGGTTGTGTTATGCCCTGGTGCCTCTGTATCAATCGATGTCTCTGCTGAAAATGTTTATTCATGCGTTCATCCATCAAATATAAGCAGAAAGGTGCCTCAGTGGTCCCACTCCTAGGGAGATACGCGAACTAGCTGAAAGAGGGACTCAAACCAGATACTTACACACCTGTGTTCCTAGCAGCATTATTTGCAACAGCCAAAACATGGAAGTGCCCCAAGTGTCCACCAATGGATGAATGGATAAACAAAATGGGGATATACACACAACGGGAAATTCTTCTGCCTTAAAAAAGAGTGAAAATCGGTTACATACTAACATGGATGAACCCGGAAAACATTATGCTGAGTGAAATAAGCCAGATGTGGAAGGAAAAATATTGTATGACTCCACTTACATGGAATCTATATAGAATGGACAAATTCAGAGAGAAAGTGTGCAGACGTGGCCAGGGTCTGGGGGAGGGGAGAGTGGGGAGGGCGTTCTTGCCTAATAGTACAGAGTTTCTGTTTCGGATGCTGAAAAGTTTTGAAAACAGTGCTGATGATTGCCCAATACCGTGAATATAATTAATGCCACTGAATAGAACACTCGAGAATGGGTAAAATGACAAATTTTGTTATATGCATGTCACCATGATAAGAAAAAATGTATGTGGAGAAATGGCATTTACCATGATGGTTCTTTTTTTTTTTTTTTTTTTTTTTTTTTTTTTTTTTTTTTTTACCATGATGGTTCTTAGAATACTTGTAGACCTATGTGAATTTCAAGGGCCCTATTTAACTACATATCCTCTGAGTCCAAAAAACAAGGACAAAAAAGGAGCTTGAGGCTGGGTCTTGAAAAGCTCAAGAGGAGAGAGGCAGAGGCATCTAAGTACATCAAATCATTTTTTAAATTTTTCTGGAACTTAGGTACAGTATTGATTGGGTCGCTTTTTTCTCTAAAAGTTGTTCCTTTCTGGGATGGAAGGGGTAGAGAGAGGCTTGGCTAGGGCTGGGTGAAGTGTCCTGGGGTGACAGGCTTTGGGCAAATGGGGACGATATGGGATATGGTTTATTGGGGGTACCCAGGGGGGCTGGACTTGGAAAGCCAAGGATAAGCAGGGTTGGGGATGCCTGATTCTCAGCTCAGAGCTTTGCGGTGGGAAGGCTGAAGGTTCCTGAGCAGGGGATGCCTTAGGAGAGTGTGGCTTGAGAGCGGTGGCCTCTGGGGACCAGACATACTCTTTTAGGCAGCCTCCAGTGGGCACATGTGTCTTCAGTGGCTTTAGTGCATGTCTAGGTGCTACCCGTCCAAAGATTGTGTTTCTCTTGATCAGAACTGTCTTTTCCCTGGGTAGGGGGAAAGATGTCTCTGCTTTTTCTTCCTCATTTTTTTTTTCTGAAAAAAAAAAAAAAAACACAAAAACAAAAGCCAGGAAGTGCTCCTCCCCCTGTCCTTCAAAGCCCAGTGGCATCTTCAGATCTGGGTAGTTGAAAGCTAGAGCTGGTCATAATTTCCGATGGACATAATGTGCATTTGAAATTCTTTTCCACATCAAATTAAATATGTCTTGGACTGATTTCCTGGAAGTGTTTTTCATTAGAATAACAGTCCTCAGCTGAGAGATCAGATACCACAGAAGGGGAAGCAGGAACAGGGAACCATCCAGTGCCTTCTTGAGGGAGACACCCAGCCATTACTTCTGAGGGACTAGTCTGGAGAGACCATCCCTTCCCTAGGCCTGCCCCCAAGGAAGAGGTGCTGAGTCTGCAGCCTCCATTGACTTCAGTGATAAAATCATTTTTTAAAAAAAATTTAACTATAAAGAAAAAAAGAAATTGGGTTCAACCAGGAAACTACCCGCCTACCCACCCATCCAACCAAAATCCATCGCGTACCGACTGGCTGAACGGCCCTCTTAGATGCCGGGAATGTAATGGTTCCTAAGACAAAGTCCTTGAAAAAGAGGAATGCTCACAGGAGGAAACCCCAAAGCTCCAGTAGTATTTGATGACTTTTTATTTTCTGTTCTTAAATATGTCCTTCTGTGTAAGGCACATACGTATGCTCTGCCTTACCTACAGAGAGTTCCAGACGGACTGACGGAGGAAATCCTTCTGAAATTCTTTTCTCCTCCTCCTCTCTAAAACACGACTTGTTTACTGCAGGCTGTTAACGGCCTTGAGAGCGTCTTTAATCCTCAGCCAGGGTCTTTAAATATAATACATCAATAACAGGTAATTATTCGCTTTGAACTTTCTGCTCCTTTCCCCCGTACCCTGCGGGGTGAGCTTGGAACTTTTAAGCACTGTAACAGATTCTTCCTATCAAAGTGTCAAAACTCATAAGGCATATGTCAAAGAATCCGTTTGCTTACTTTCATCTATCTCCCCTCCTCCCTCCTTTTACTTCTAAGTCTCGCCACCAGCTTTGTGGATTCTTGCGCTGAGCGCCAGTTTGCAGCCTTGCGGCTTTTCTCTAAGCCAGGACCACCTCAGACCCTGAAGAATTTGCCCCCATGCACCCAACCTTGTTGCCCTTAAGAGTCTCAGGCGGTTGAGTTTGTTACTACTGGCCTGTCACGTTATTCCTGTTTTGAACGAGTCCAGGAAAATCCTGTCAAATTCAAAACTTCCTTTTGCCCCAAACCCATCTTTGATCTGAGAGGCCTGGACACGGCGGACTCTGAGCAGCTTGCTCTGTGCACACTGGGGCCGAGGAACTCTTTTGCAAGCATCTTGAGGAAACAAAAAATGGTTTATTTGTTCTGTCAGCTGGGGTTGATGATGGATGACCTGGTTGTTTGCTCTTGTGAGCTCCTGGATCAGCCCCGTCCTGAAGACAGATTTGTCACAAGGAAGCTCCTCCCACCACTTGAATATTGTCTGTGGGCTGTGGATTGGTCTGCTCCATGGAAGCCACAGGCACAGCCTCCCATGTTTTTATTTTTTTTTTTAATTTTTTTTTTTTTCCTATCAGGTTCCAGAAGCCAAGTGATTGCTCTAACCTTATTGCTGTCTCATTGCTATTAAGTGGTACCAGTTTGGTACTCTGTTTACATAAAGTCTTTACTGCCCACCCAAGACTCTCTTGTATGTATGGAGGGGTTTTCCAGACATTAGCTAAAGTGGTACACAAATTAAGAGGAATGCTGGTCCCTCAGAATATGGAAGGTTTAGGTGTGCAGAACAGATGGTCTCCCTAGTTTCTTACCTCAGGCTCTCCAGAGGGAACAATATCAATAGTGAATTGGGAACTCATTTTAAATTTCAGGAGTTAAGCAGATTTAACTAAAGAGAAACATTGAGGGTGTTACTTGACATTGAGAAAGTGATCCGCATTTCTATATCCCAAATAATCAAATTGGATAATTGAGTTCTGTGATGTTAGATGATTTCCTTACTCACTAAGGATAGAAATTCACTTTGAACGTTGACGTAACAAGAGCTAACAGAATGTTGTGGAGTCTCACTGGGGAATAATGACTAACAAAGTGGAAACTTTCACTCTTAAATCTGATTTCAGCCTTGACCTTGCCAGTGACCTTTGGCCTATTGCCTCCTCTTTCAATATCTGTTTCCCCATGATTATGATGGTTATACAGTATCAAAGGGGCCTTTACATGTTATGAAGAACTCATGTGTTAAGCAATATGTTTATAGTGAAGAACACTGAAGAGTTTAGATTCTATCTATCTTGGATGTCAAAATGTCCTTATTTATATCAATGTGTTTTTTTAAAAAAAATTAGTGTTTAGATATCATGAAGATCAATGAACTAGTGGGCTGACTCTATTTTTCTTTTATCCAACAGTTATTTTGGCAATATAGATAGGGTTTGAGGATGCCATGGGAATAATTAACAATGGCAGAAAAACAAAGATAACACTGTGCAGGTAACCTTCAGGGAGGGGCTGTCTCTGCCCCTGAATGAGCTCAGCAGGGAGGGTGGGCTGAGTTCTGTGAGAAAAGAAGTCAGATTTAAAGCTCCTGTGTTTCTGAGACCTCAGGGAGCAGAGGGACATCTGGTAGAGAAGATGTCCACAGTTTCCTGCTCTCTGCTTTGTCATTTTTTCCCCCATTCTCATTACAGGTTTGGCTTACAGGGGCTGCCCTGGCCGGGGCGGGGAGATGGAGATTTACAGGAGCGGGTAGTTGATCACTTTAATTACAGGCCCAGGGGACTTTAAGGGGTATTTCTTTCCTTGGGATACTCTTCTGCAGCTCTGTTAACATCTCAGGAACCCGTGGGTCCTTGTCATCACCACCCTGGGTTCCCACCACTGGCTAGCTTCTAGCTGAAGAAACATGGAATTTCAGCATGAATTCCTAAACAAGTATGAAGAGTAGCCCTAAATACTGATGGATTGTTAGCTTACTGTCAAAATGAATTCTTTATTGCATTTGAATAATCTGACTACAGGGTATTAAATCAAGGTACTTGGGTATCAAGGTACTATTAAATCAGCTACTTGGGTAGATTTTAATCATTAAAGTTAATTTGTTGCTATAAAAATAATGTAACATAGGCAGAGATGGTAGGATTTTTTTTTGGATAAAAATTGAATGAAAGGGATTACTAATTGCTTTAAATGAAAGATTTTGATGAATCCAACTAGAAATAAGTATGTGTGTTAACAAGAATCTTCTCCTCTACATAGTGACTACACATCAAAGGGAAAATCAACTTGTCCCTGCTTCACTGATATAAAGACATTTTAGCAAATCACAGGCACACCTGTCAGCCTCAGAAATAGCTGCCGAAGAGTATAGTTTTCCAGTTTGGGAGTGGACTGCCTTCTAACCAAGTTCCTGTGTACTGGAGCCTTACATAGATAGGGATGCTAGAAAAGAGTTGTCATGTATTACGAGGGAGTGTGTATAAGTGATTAGTAAAGCCCCTTCCTCTGAATCTATGCATGGGTTGGTGGTTCACTGTCTTCCTTTCTGTACTTCCTGCAAGTCCCCCATCAGCCCTGCTCCCGTTACTCATAGTATTATTCCAAAGAAGACATGAGTGTTAAAGGCTAAATTTTAAGAGAGAATAAAATTACGACTCTCATAGAACTTCAAAATGCACTTGTGTCAAAGATTGCACTTAACTCCTAGATTAATGAGAGATTTACCAGACATTGACAATGGTCAAAGGAGGGCACATCTGAAGTCTGATAAGGAGTGAAAACATTAATTTACAAATTAACCAGCAGAGCTGGTCAGTGGCCATAGGGCAGCAGTACATGGGATTCCACTGGATACACTCTATATTTCTATGGATAGGAATAAGTTGTATTACTCTCGGTTTTCTACAAGCTAATCTTTATCTCTATAGATTTGCGAAACAGTCTAGTCAAAGGTGAAAATCTGCAGAGGAGTGTCTGACATTCCAATGAAAAGATGTCCAGTAATCTCTTCTGCCCATTTCAAAATCTTCCACATTTTTTTCCCTGCATGAGTTAACATAGAGAAAGTTCTCCCTAGAGTGCCTGGCAAATGGTAAGTGCTCAGTCAACATTATGTGCAATTATCATTGCTGTTATTTTTATCCAAGTCCTAGGCAGATGAACCACCTGGTGGTTGATGTGAGAGACTTTTTGACCAAGGTCTTGACCACAATTTTCCCCCTTCCTTTTTGAAACATACACACTTCAGGCTTTGGGAACATACACCCATTTGAAATATACACACTTTCATCCCTCCCAGATCAATGGCTTCTATGCTAGGAAATCTTTTTTCCAATGTGCACACAAAAAGCATCCTTGTTTTTGATTCCTTCCAATTCCTTGTTACCTAGTGTAGGGAGATTTGTCTCAGACTCAAATTTGTAGTGATGTGTAAGAAAAATTCCAATGATATTCCTTAGTTAGGGAAAGAACAGACTAAGTTTTTAGTAAAGTTACAAATGAGAAATGTTAGATTCAGTTATCTCTGCAAACAGAAGCCAAATATCCATTGCTTACAGTTGCTGAGTATTCAAACACTGACACAGAAATAAGGAAAAGTAGACACTTTATATATACAGTTGGCCCTGAACAATGTGGAGGTTAGGGACACTGAGCACGTACTCAATCAAAAATCTTGTATAGCTTTTGACTCCCCCAAAGCTTACTTCCTAATAGCCCACTGTTGATCAGAAAAGCCTTGCCAATAACAGAAACCGTCGATTAGCACGTATTTTGTATGTTATATGTATTATAGTCTTACAATAGAAATAAGTTAGAGAAAAGGTTAAGAAACCAAACGAAAAGCAAATATATTTATAGTACTATAGTATATTTATTGAAAAAAATCTCTGTTTAAGTGGACCTATGTAGTTCAGACCCATGTTGTTCTGGAGTGAATCGCATATACGTATAAATTTAACTTGCCTTTATATCTATATATCTAGTATCTACCTACCTATCATCTATTTTCATATGTACCCACTTGAGTATTGAACTTGTGTATAGGCAGTTACTTGTAGCTTCTGTTTGCCATTCTGATGGAAGACTCAGCTTTTCATTCTTAAAGAACAATAGAATGGAAACCTACGTTTTCTGATATTTGTAACTATTTTATGTGCCTTTGATAGTTCTATCCCATTCCTGACGATTATGTATGCTTTTCCCCTGATCAGGTGGGAAGCACAGCCCGGCTCCCCTCGGGCCCCATCTGTGACAGTCTGTGACTTGTCCCATTGTGTACAAAGATAGAGACAGAGTCCTTTCCTTGGGAGCCTCAGTGATACATTCGGAAGACCCTAGAAATAGCTGTAGGATCTGTAGGAACAGTATATAATTCTATCTCGTAATGTTTAAAATGCAAGGCGATGAAACTCTTCCCTTTAATCACCAACTTTTGGTTTAGGACTTATCTAATATTTGAGAGTATTTTAACAATGCTTTATTTGTTGAAAATTTTCACAAAACATTTTCAGTGCAAAGCTTGCACATAAAATTTCTTGGGTCCGAGTCTAAATATACACACGATTGCTACTCATGCGTGGAATAAAGATCTGTTTATGGAGGGCTCAGTGTTCATGTACTAGCAGTGAGGATAGGGTGTGTGTGTTTCGCTTGGGGTTTATTTTAGGTCACCCCTCCCCCCATGCCTCTCGATTGCTTATGAAAAATCACGGGATCAACTTCTGGGTGTGGACGAGGGCCAACTCAAAGGCCACTCCACCTATAAATCAGGGAACTGGAGGGCTTTATTAGATTTACCCAAACCTCTCCCAGAGAGATTGATGTGTTCATACACACAGAGCAGACACCGAGGGCCAAAAATCCTTCCTGGAGTGCTTTGGGACTTTGCCATCTTCTGAAGACTTCTAGACATCTATGTATTCTTTATTGAACTCTGTTTATTTACTTTTCCATGGCAGTGAAATCTCTTTCAAAGCCTTTAACGGCCTCAGCACCCTCTGTCGGGTGAGTGCTGCGTGTCATCCCGGCCGTGACCCGCTGAGCCCAGAGGACGCGGGTCACAGAAGCGTTTCTGGCGCCGACACACGTTTTCTTTCACATTGCTATTAACGCGGCCGTAAAGAAGCGAGATTGGCTGGTGAAAGTGTCCTGGGTCCTTCAAGTTTTACTCGGGTTTCACAGTCCCTGTAACGTGAGCTCCCCGTGCCGAGCGGGTTAGCGATTATGGTCTGATGGTGGCTTCATTCTGACCTGTCAGTCGGACCATCATGTTTGGTGTGTGTGTGTGCGTGTGTGTGTGTGTTCGCACAATGCTCTCATTGGTCTGAGGGAGCCCAGAAAGGTCCCGGAGGATGCCTCTGCAGGGATAGGGACACGCAGCCAGAGTCTCCGCCCGTTCTACTGGTCTCCCACCTGCTGCCCAGGCCTGCTGGTCACCCCAACCCCCAGCCCATGACCAACAGCTCAGTGTGCCCATGGCAGAAGCTAGCTTACGTGAGCCTTGGCCTCGCTGTGGTCTGAAACATGGTCATATCTATCACAGGGACGCTGAAGGGTGTCTAAGACAAATAGGACAGTTAGGGACCTACCCTCTCTAGGCCCGGCGGCTGTGGAAAGCGCAGAGTCAGTCTGAAGTTCATGGTGGCAGCTCTCGTCCCTCCTGCAGGCCATGGGCTGGGGAGGAATCAGAGCCCACGGAGGGCCTCGCATTCCTTTTAAATAGCATGTATACGCACATTTTCGGTAGAACTCTTTATAAGTACACTTATGTCTCCGTCACTGTGCTTATTAAAGACATAAATATTTTACCTCTTAGCAAAGAAGAAAATAGTTTCCACAGATATCCTGGCAGGCAACAGAGCAACCTAGCCAACCCTTTTCATCTGCCGGTTTCAACCTAATAAAGGACTGATCTAGGGAACAGAACCTGTTTCAATGTCACACTCCTGAAAAGTGTAAAACCAGGTTGACCAGGGGACAGGGTGATTGCCTCCACCTTAGGGTATTTTAAAAGTTCCTGGGGCTTCGTTGAGTGATGTCAAAATAGAAAGCAGAGACAGAATGAAAAAGATTAAATTCCCCAAGCTGTGAGAACGCTTGAGTGACAGGAAGACATCTTTCTTGAGGGTCAGCTGGTTACTCATCTTAACTAGCTGTTACACTGTGTGACAAAACTCGTCAGGCTCAAATTCCCCTGATGATTTAGGGCCACACCAAAGCCCCAGAGTGAAGACTCTCCCGGGAGCTTAGACCCCTGAGGTCAGTGGTGGCAAGCGGCTGGGTCCAAAGGCAGAATATTGTGGTTAAAGCCCGATTCTCCCAGGGGAGCAAGGAGAGGATGGGGGATGGGAGGAGGAAAGCCTGGGGGTGGATGCTAAGGATTCCTTAGCCGGCTGGGACTTAGTAAAAAAGGAGAAACAAGAGGACGCTACTTCAAGAGTGAGCAAGATAACGATCACTCCCTTTTCTGGATGAGTTCTCAGTCAACATGCTGGCACAAGCCCTGCGTCTTTTCACCCCATCCCCTCCACACCCAGGAGTGTGGCTTGGCAGGCTGAGCGCCTTAGGGACCTGCTTCCCTGGGACAGGTGCACAGCTGCCCTCCCTGTCCTACAGTGGCATGGTTCTCTTCCCCTCTGCTCCACTTCTCCAGGATTCTCCTGTCCCCAACCGGAACTGGAGTTCCCTCTTCTCAGGCACTGCTGCACAGAGCATTGTGTGTAATGGGCTTTGATCACTGATTTGTGGATAATGCAAGGGGCAGACAGATGCCCTACTCTTGCATACTTAGACAGCAGACGTCCCCCTCATCCCCCATCCCTTAAAACCTCCTGGGGCTGTAGACCCTCACGCTTGGCTCAATTCGCTCTCATTATCCCTTTTGCTGCCTCCTTCCCAACTCTCCCACCCCAGCTTCCCTCCTTGGATTATAGAGACCACCCAGGTCCACTAGCCCTTACCCCTAAAAGCCTGGATCCTCATCACTGAAAACCCCAAATTGCCTGTGCTCCTCTGTGGGGTCTGGGGGCTCAGCTTTCCCATCCAGTTGGATTCCTGGGGCAACACTTTTCATTGTGTGTCAAGAACAAGTTTCCACAACTTGGAACAAGTTTCCAAGTTTCCTGGAGGCAGGGTCAGCAGGATGCTAAAGATAGACTTGAACCCTAAGTCTCTACCTTGGATAACAGCATTTTGGATTCAGGGAACCAGGTTCCCCTCCCGTTGTCTGTTCCTCACTAGGTCTGGCCATCTGAAGATCCAAACAAATTCACAGCGAAGTTCACACCTCAGTAATTTGAGTCATTGACTCCGCCATTCGGCTGTTCATTTAGGAAATGGTGTAAGTGGTGTAAGTAAGGGGACCAATGCTGTCCTTTGTCCTGCCAGCAGGTGCAATTATTATTGCTTCCCCTACCCCGATCCGCTGCATGTTGCAATTCAATCAAATTAATGCTTCATTTATTAGAGAACGCAATTCTGCAACACAAACAGGGTAGGGCTACCTCCAAAAGTCTCTGACTTTTTGCCACCACCTACCGGTTACCCTGCACTTTCCTTAGCATGAGTCTGATCAGCTACCCCAGGACCTTGCCTTGGCTCATCACGATCCCAAACTGAGAAGGTGGGTCTTGGAAGTGCCCGAGAGTGTGGAATTCCTGAACGTCTATTGTCCTGGGATAAGGGGCCATCTCAGCTCTCCCCTTGATCCCGAATTCTGAGAAAGGCACAAACTTTCAGAGATGCTTCTTCTTACAGGATAAGGTAGACTTACCAAAAATAAACTTTTTGTTTAGGTTGAAGAACGACCTCCATGCAGGAAAGTGCATGGCTGTAAGGTATATAGCCCGAGGACTTTCTACAACTGAACTTAGCTATAAGTTCCCAGATCAAGGAACTGTACCTCCCAGAGACCCCTTTTTAGTCACTACTGCCTTCCTCCAAGATGACCACTGGTCCTTTTGCTCTCATATCATGCTTTGTGATTCATTCATGCTGCTGAGGGCATCCAGTTTGCTGGGTGGTGTGGAAGTTCACCCTCTTTCATTTCATTTATGAGCAGAATTTCATTGTATGGATATATTATAGACACCGTTTTAATCATCCTATAATTAGTGGGCATTTTGGAGTGCTAGGAATCCAGTTGCCCTGAACATGTCCGTGGCGGACATGTATACATATTTCTGTCACCTATATACCTATGATTGCACTTGCTTGGTCATAGGGTACATGTATGTCCCACTTCGGTGCACACTATCACACAGATTTTAAGGGTTTGTGCCAACACATGTGCTCACTCAGCAGGTATGACAGTTCTGTTTGCTCCCATCCTTGCCAACACTTGGCATTGTCTGCCTTTTTAAATTTAGCCATTAAGTGGGGGATGTACTTAGTGCCTCCCTGAAAACTAATAAAATTCAGTACCTTTGAGAGGTCTGTTGACCATTTGGATATCTTTTTTTTCTGGTGGAGCGTCTGTTTAAGATTTTATCCATTTAAAAAAAAATCATACTGTCTTCCTTTTTTCATTTACTTGTAGAAGTTCTTTCTATATTTCAAATTTGAGAGTCCTTTGTTAGATAGATGTATGAAAAATAGCTTCTCCCACTGGATACCTTGACTTCTTCTTTACTAAAACATGGGTAAAGTAATTCTTTTCTTTTTTTTTTTTAAGATTTTATTTATTTGACAGAGAGAGATCACAAGTAGGCAGAGAGGCAGGCAGAGAGAGAGGGGGAAGCAGGTTCCCTGCTGAGCAGAGAGCCCGATGTGGGCCTCGATCCCAGGACCCTGAGATCATGACCTGAGCTGAAGGCAGAGGCTTCAACCCACTGAGCCATCCAGGCGCCCAGTCATTATTTTCTATTAGGCAAATTATTATGAAATTCTTCTTTAACTCTGGGCACGTTTCTTGCCTTAAAGTGAATATTAGAACAAATATACCAGCTTTCCTTTAGCTCTTGTTCGCATGCTGTGCCTTTCCCATCCTTTCAATCTTTCTTTACTCTTATATTTCAGTCATGGCTCTTGTAAGCATCAGTTTATTTCCCCCATTCCAGCCTGATAATCTCTGTCTTTTTTTTCTTTGAAATATTTTATTTATTTATTTGACAGAGAGATGAGCACAAGCAGGGCAAACAGTAGGAGAAGCAGGCTCCCTACTCACCAGGGAGCCTGATGCAGGGCTCAATCCCAGGATCCTGGGATCATGACCTGAGCAAAGGCAGATGCTTCACTGACTAAGCCACCTAGGCGCCCCAATTTTTGTCTTTTAATTAAAATGTACATTTATATTTAGTGTAATTACTGATATAATTGGATTGTAATCTATCCTCTTACTTTTTATTTTTTAATTGTCTTCCTGTTTAGGTTCCTTTTTCTTTCTTTTATTGCGTTGCTTTAGGTTCATATATATATTTTTAATTCATTACTCTCTCCTATTAGTTTGTTACATATGGCTTTAGTTTTCTTTGAGTGGTTATCATAGAAATGAAATATTCTTCCTTGACTCACTAAAGTCCACTATAAGTGTTTTTACCACTTTCTGAAGGAAGGGAACTTAGGACTTAACTCCATTGTCATGTGGGTCTCAGTCTATTGGTAGTGATGCTCTTGGTGGGGTGGGTAAGCCTTGTGGGGAGCCCCCACACACATTTCCCCAGCAGGAGCCAACGATGTGGCTAGACTGGCCCTGTCATTCTTATTATGATTCCAAGATGCAGCCCAGCAACAACTGTCAGGAAACTTTGAAGTATTGAGGTTTATTACCCACAAGTCCTGCAGGATGTGTGACAGGTCCTGGGTCACAGCGAAGTCACAGGTGGAAAAAGAGAGAGAGAGAGAGAGAAGCAGACCTAGAGCTCTGCCTTTATTGGGATCAAGGTTGGGGTGCTCAGGGTTTTTCAGGTTCACTCTTGATTAGCAAATGTGAAAAATAAGAGTGGGAGTTAAGCTGTAGAAAGGGAAAAGCAGGGTGACTCACGTGGCTGGTTATTTAGGTTATCCAGAACTTTCTAAGAGAACTTTGCGGGTGGGGGCATCCCAGTTCCAAGTGCAGTTGGCTTACTAGCGGCTGGGTCATGCAGTGGTCATTGCAAAACCACATGGATGGTTTGCAATGGACGCCCAGACAGTCAAAAGCCTCATGCCAGGTTCTTACGTCTCAGTTAACAAGCTTAGTATCAGACACTGGCGCCACATCTATTACCCATCTCCCTCCTTGTGCCAGTGTCATCTGTCCATCCATCTCTCTCCTCCTGCTATGTGTGCTTTAATTTTACAAATATTTAAACCCTCAGGGCAGGATTATTGTCTTATATAGTTAGAATTCATTTCTGGTGACCCCCATGCTCATTGGTCCTTGTGTCTTCCTGCCTCTCTGGGTTCCCACCTGGAATGCTTTCTCTCTGCCCGAAGGATTTACTTTTGCTTCGTGAGAGGCTGCTGAGCACCTTGATCCATTCGAGAACCGAGGTGATTCAGGGGCCCACCTGGGTGCCCGTCCTTGTGAGGCTGGTGCATTTCTGAGTCCCTCTTATTCCTCGGGTGTCACCTTGTAGGATTCAAATGGGGAACCTGAGTTGCTTCCCAGGGCCTGTTCTCTTTGCTGAGTGTGAACTCTAGGTTTTACACCGTGAGTTTGCAAAAAGCTCTGCTTAGCTTCTCAGCCCCTGCCTTTGCTTTTGCAATTGGCATCGATCCCATGAGAAAAAAGGCCCCCAAATCTCATGCTCCTCTCTGGTGCCTTTCCTCTTCTTTGGATGTGCAAATTCTCATTACTCTGGTAGTGTGCAACATCCTTCAGACAGGTTTCTTACATGTGACTTGCCCAAGCTCACCTTGCTGGGACCCCTGACTCTTGATGGCAAGCTTCTCCCTAAGGCCATGATTTTTGCATTGCTTCTGATGCTGTGTCTGTAGGGTTAGAGGTAGGAGGGGCAGATTCTCAAGGAGGGAAGGGGGACTAGACCTGGGGGAAGCTGGAGAGGGAACTGGAGAGAAGAGGCCTCTGGGTATGAGTGCGTTGACCTTGGGAACATCTAACTATCAGCCAGGTCCCCATACCATATGTACCCCTCTCAGAGGACAAATGACAGGTAACAAACATCAAATCTGTATTTTCACTGCGAATCCCCAACTCCCCAGGCTACCACATCCCATTCTGTGCGTGCTTATGTCTCTCAGGTAGAGGGTCCTCCTTGGAGGACACATATTGAAATTCCTGCTGTGTGTACCACCTGTGGTCATTTGGGGCCACATACCTGCACTGTTAGCCATAGCCTCTGACTTGCATTACTTGCCAGATCGACTTCTCTTGGAGAAAAAGAAGGAATGATGACTCTTGACCCCTGAATCATATCCTGTTTCATTTCATTTTCTCTCCAACCCCCTGAGAGTCACCTCTGATCCCCAGAGCAAGCTGCTTGGCTTCCACAGTGCATCTCCCAGGAATCTCCTTTCAGAGTCCATTAGAATCCTGACCCATGCCCTCTATCCATTTCTGCTCTGGGGAGGCAGGATGGCCGGGTACTGAGGCGCACATTTTGGTGTCAGAGAGACCCAGTTCCACTCTAGTTCTTCCATGGCTGTATGAACATGGGCAACTTACCTACCTCCATAGGTCTCAGTTTCCTTCTCTGTTAAATGGGGATCTGATAAGAATTTGGCCTTCCTGGAAGGTATAATAAGATAACAGTTGCAAAACCCTTACAGCAGTGTCTGGCCCAGAGTAGAGGCTCAGTCAGTGGGAGCTGCTGTCACTGGGTGGTGTTGTGAGCTTCAGGGTGGGGCCATAGACTTAAACTCAGATACTGTTATTGTCATGCGAATGACTCTTTTCCCCTTAAGTTTTGCCAAGAACATGTAAAGGTGTTTTAGCACTGGGTTCTCTCATCTCTAACCTACTCAGTAGTTAGGAAACATTAGCCTGGGCTGCCTTCAACTCTCTCCTGATATCCTCTTGGAAAGCTAGTTCAAGCTTGGAAACTCTTGGTAATTCAAGCAGACAGGCTCACGCTCCCTCTTGAGTGCTACATGCTCTTTTTCCATCCCATCACAGGAAGCTGAGAGTTTATATGTAGAGCATACTGCATAAACAGATCATGAGGTCATAACAGGCAAGAGATTTCCCTGTAGGATGGTAGCAGTATGGGATAGGTTCTTTGGTAGACCTGAAGTCAATTCCTATCTGTGTTAATTATTGTGCCTTAAAACAAGTGAACATAATGGCCCCTACTTCTCAGTGGGATGCTGTGAGGCTTAAACAGTAACTTGCAGTGCGGGGCCCAAGGTAAGTGACCCCTGAATAGTAATTCTAGTTAGTATTGATTAATTAATTGCGTTAACAAATTAATACGGACATGCGACATTTTGGGCAACTCCCTTCAGGGTTTGTAGTCTAAGTGCCAGCTTCCCTTTGACCAGATACGATTCCTCAGGCGTCTAAGTGCCTACATCCGTAGACCTGGCCTTTCTCTGCAGCCCTCATAGTCATCAAGCAAGTGCAAATGAATTAGCAAGACACACTTATGAAAAACAGATGGGCCAAGAGGAGCCTCTCATGTTTAATACGTTGCAGACCCAGTGAATTGTAAAAATAAATTAAGACCCACGATACTATTGTTTTTTGAAGCCCTTAAAAAAATCCTTTCTACTATGGGGTGAGGACATATGTTTTAAAACTATGTGATGCTTTAAACATCATGGCACCTTATTCCAGTTTTTCTGATGACCTGTACTCATCTTGAGAGCATCACACTCATGTTCTTTTGTCTTTTCAACAAGATGGTCATTTAAAAGAGAAATCATGATGGTTATAAATAGCTTTAATTGTTAAATGCATCTTAGATCATATGTATGCTCAGAAATAGAACATTCTAGTGGTTGGAGTGGAACTCTCCTGGGGGGATGAGGGAGGGCAAGGGCTTGGGGTTTCAGGACGGAGTTGGGAGGGGATTCCAAACTTTTCCTCTGGCAGCCTTGGGCATGAGGTCTCAGTCTGGTCAGGCGCTTCCCTTCAAGGGACAAGCTGCACCGGATGGCTTGGCAATGTTGATATGTTCCCAAGGTTGGAACACAGTGGTGAGGAGCTCTGTCTGCTTCCCTACAATAATAAAAGTTGCTAAATTTTGCTGCTTCTGAATAGGTCATTTTAACTTTGACTCATCCTACCCTCTTCCCCCTCCCTTCACAATCTATATATCTCCGCTGCCCACACCCGGTTGTATTAGTGCCACATAACGGATGAAACCCATCCCTGTTTTGGCCTCATTTAGACATAGTCAGTGAGATACACTTGCTATCAAATCAGATGAGTAGGTTTGGTCTGCTCCCATGCTTCAGGTCTCGGGGCCTCCTCCTCTCTCTGTCTTCATGTGTCCTATCCCTTCCACTCTTCTCGAAATCACTGGGCCAACAGAGGAGAAAAGGAGAATAAAGTTGACCTTTTTAAAAAAAATCTTTTATTGATTGATTTATTTGAGATAAAGAGAGTGAGCGAGAGAGAGCATGAGAGGGGAGAAGGTCAGAGGGAGAAGCAGACTCCCCACGGAGCTGGGAGCCCCATGCGGGACTTGATTCCGGGACTCCAGGATCATGACCTGAGCTGAAAGCAGTGGCTTAACCACTGAGTCACCCAGGCACCCCTAAAGTTGACCTTCTACAACATGGGTGTGGATTGCACAGGTCCAGTTAGACATGGAATTTCAATAAATATTTATTTCAATAAAATGCTATAAATGTATTTCTCTTCTTTATAACATTTTCTTTTCTTTAGCTTATTACTTTGCAGTAAGAACACAGTCTACAATACATATAGAACATAAAGTATCTTTTTTTTTTTAAGATTTTATTTATTTGACAGAGAGAAACACAACGAGAGAGGGAACACAAGCAGGGGGAGTGAGAGAGAGAGAAGCAGGCTTCCCACCGAGCAGGGAGCCCGATGTGGGGCTCGATCCCGGGTCTCTGGGATCATGACCTGAGCCGAAGGCAGTCACTTAACCAACTGAGCCACCCAGGCGCCACCTAGAACATAAAGTATCTATTAATTGGCTATTTGTGTTCTTAGTGAGGCTTCTGGTCAACAATAGGCCATTAGTTTACTTTTGGGGAATCAAAAGTTAGATGCAGATTTTTGACTGCTAGGGGGGTCTGTGCCCCTAACTCCTGCATGGTTCAGGGTTAAGTATAGTTAGAATGCTCCAGATTATGTTCCTTCTCTATTACTAGAAAACAGTGATACAAGGGGGAACTTCCTAAATTTCCTCTGATCAAGTCTGGTCTTCCTTTTGTGTCTTTTTAGCTATTTCCTAGAGATAAGTCCCTGCTTCTCCTTTGTAGTACTCTTGCAGACCCACTTGTCTGTGGTGTCATCTTGAGTGAACTCTACTCCTTCTCCATTCCATCCAGTTCAACCCTTTCTCGTTCACTTGATCCGAAGGCACCTGTTGTCAGCATCGGGAGCCAGCCACTGGGGCCATCTGGTCTCTGTATTCAGGAGCTCAATTGACTATTGTAGTAATTTGTTATTATGAATTTAACCCATGTTAATTAAGAAAACCTGAAAGCTAGAGCAAAGCATACAAAAAATGGAAAATAAAAATCACCTTTAATCATATGCAGAGATTACATCTTGATGATTTTACTTTATACAGATAGGTACGTATATAGTATATATACCCAAATTTGGATTCTGATATTTTAATTACATGTTAATTACATATTGCCTTGCATCATTTACTCTTGCTTTATTCATAAGAGTTCTCCCTGGGCTGGGAGGGAGAACACATTCTTCACTTCTCTGAGTCTCGGTTTCTCCATCTGCAGTTGGAGTTAGATGGCAGGGCTGGCTGTTGTCTCTAAGTAACTAATATTACCTTAGCTCTACTTTTTTTTTTTTTTAAGATTTTATTTATTTGACAGAGAGAAACACAGCCAGAGAGGGAACACAAGCAGGGGGAGTGGGAGAGAGAGAAGCAGGCCTCCCGCGGAGCAGGGAGCCCGATGTGGGACTCGATCCCGGGACTCCAGGATCATGACCTGAGCTTAACCAACTGAGCCACCCAGGCGCCCCTTAGCTCTACTTCTAAGACAGAGTCCACAATAGGCTCCTAATAAGAAGGTCTGGGTTGATCACGTTTTTTAAGTCTCGGGAGTGTTGCCTGCCCACATTAACAGCCACGGGGCACTCACCACCTCTCACAGCCTGGCTTGCTGGGAGAATCATGCTGGGCTCTGAAGATAAAGGGTTAACCAGAGCAAAGTGTCAAAGGGCTCTCAAAAATGCAGCCCTCTTGCAGAGAGGCCTCAAAGCCTCTTCCCAAAGGAGCAGGCAGTTAAGGGAAGCCTTATCTGTGAGAGCAATCATCAGGAAAAGCAGTACGTTTTCTGCACTACAAAGGCGCTGCTTTCTTCTCTGGCTTTGACTGGAGCTCTTGAGATTGACGAACACTGTTGGCCACAGTTCTAAAAACTCCAGATAAAGGCTTTGATTTGTTAATTAAATTTTTACTATCTGCATTTGATATCTCAGCCAAATTGTATCCGCTGTAGGAACAACAAGAAAGTCCCTCACTTCAAAGGGGCGCCCACTCAGTGACCTGTAATTACGGAATTTACTGCTTACTGCGGGGTGAAGCGTTGTCTGGGGTGCACCTGCCACGCTAGAGCCCCCTACGGGGCCTTCCCAGGGACAGCCGTTCTTCCTGGCCAATTCCAAACCGCCCAGGTTCCGCAGAGGTGCATAGGGACCTGGAGAGCACCACCTGCCCTGGCGAGGCGTCTGCCCCACCCACCCGCCTCGACCACGCCCACAGCCCCACCCACCCGCCTCGGCCCCGCCCACATGCCCCGCCCACCCCGAAAGAAGGCCTCCAGGATGTCAGGATGAAAAATGGTTTCTTTAATGAAAAAGTTGAAAGGTCGGAGCCCTACTGGGTGAAGTCACCTGCTGGCTGCTGGTTCCAGGCAGGGTCTTACCGTTTCTTGTAAGCTTGACCAGATTCTCCGGCTACTTGGCAGGGGCCATGGCACCCTCTGACCCTTTCATTTCCTCTGGGGCGTGGATATTAAAAGGATATTTAGAGGTCCCTAGACAGGGCTGCTTCCCCACAACAACACATTCACCAATCAGCACTGGTTATTTTTTACATGAATATAAACGGAGGCTGCAGACCGTCTCTAGGAGTACATCTCCACTGTTCGGCATAAGCGTGGCCTTGGCCATAGGTGCAGCGGAGTCAAGTTTTGAAACGCTTTAGGCAATTCTGTAGGACTTTCTAGGGGGCTAATTCTAACACAGGCTTTGCCTTTACTAGCATTTCTTGTTTCCTTCATTTTTATTTTTAAAATTCCATGTTGGTACTATTATTTTAAATGCTAACAAATAGCCCTCCAAACCATTTAGGAAAGATGCAGAAATATAAACAAACGGATCACAAAGTACAAAATTCAATTAAAAAAAACAATTTGGGGTCCATCCAGTTTTCACACAATAGGTTGGGATGGATTCCGCGCTCCCCCCAGACAAAAAGCCTCATTGTTTTGACTCCGGGTGGACCCAATTATGACTCTAGAGCTAGTCTGCATAAAATGGGAGTTTATGCCTACAAGAGGAAGTCAGGGAGAGAAAAGAACACTTTCTAGTGACCATATGCTATGTTAAAGGGTGCAGTCCGACATGGCATAAATAGATGTTGAGTTGTTGCCTGAGTTTGAAAATGCAGGCTTGTTGCTTATCAGATCAGATCTGTCTGATCTGGTTTCTGTCTTACCATCTACTGCCTGAACTCTCTTTGGGGGAGGAATCTGCTTTTGTTTGCTCTTGCTGGGCTCTTTCTGAACAGTGGCATCTTGAGTATCACTGGAGATGTTTCACCAAAAGGGATCTCAGTGTGGTGTCCGCATGTTCTGAGACAGACCTTGTCATTTGAAGTAATGATCTTTTTAGAAACTATAAACTATTATTATTCTTGGCTGGAAGCTCAAATGAGAGCACACAGCACCAGCTCAGGGGACCATAGAGTTTAAGAATTTACCATGAAGAAGAGAAACCGATGGCAAATGGCAACAGTAGCACTGAGAAGGGTGTGTGTGTGTGTGTGTGTGTGTGTGTGTGTGTGTGTGACTGTGACTTCATGACACTCAATGTCTTGAGACCAAAAGACCAATAACTGAATAGTCTATTTCAGAACATTAAAATGGATACTACTACTCTAGTGTTCAATGACACATGTTTCAGGCTCCCTAGTGAGTAAACTCTTCCTGTCTATTATCTCATTTAATCTTGACAATAACTTTGTGAGTCAGGTGATATTATTGCCAATGAACAAAGATTTAGAAAGGTCAACTTCCGACAAGGTCACATGATGCCAAGATTTATTCCAGGTGTCTGTACCTTTCTTCTCCATTTTCCACTATTCCCTAAAATGGAAGGAATAGCCTTCATAGGAAATGAAGGTATCTCTTGGTTGCAATAAAATATCGGAGGGAGGGTTGAATTTCTCTTTGCTGGATACTTTCTGAAGTCATACAGAAGAGAGGAGTAGCCAAAGTCATAGCTGACCAGGTATTTTCCAACACATAAACTTCATAATCCCAGAAATTTCAGCTCCTCTCCCCCGATAATAAGAATACTATTTATAATTTGGCCGTAACCTATGAGAGATTCTTTTGCCAAGCTCGAGAAATAAGAGGTAACTTCGGATCTTGAACAATGGAAATCAGAGAAGGACTGCTTATAGGAATGAAGAGAGAAGAAGACAACAACCCCAAATTCAAAGTTTAGGAGAGAGACCAACCTGTCTTTGAAAAAATGTGCATAAAGTTGAGATACCCTAACGTGGAGAAATAAATATTATACTATAACACTTAGTCTATCGGAAATCCCCAAATATCTTCCTATAATTGTTGGAATGAAATGAAGAGTGTCTTCAAAACTACATATGGTAAAAGATACATCTGGAGTGCTTTGTATAAGAACTTTTTGTGTGGCTCTGCATGCAGAGGTGAGTTAACTGACCATGCCTATTGTGAGCTAAATATTACACATGTGTTCACCCAAAGCCTGCCAGTGTGCTCCTAAATACCACCCTGTCTGATTCACCAAGGATGAATGACACACAGGCAAAGTCAAGGATGTGGGGACTCCTTACGACTTCACTCAGTGAAGGGGACAGATCACTTTTCCATTTGTTCCTGAAACACTTCTGAATAATACGAGTCATAAAATGAAAATCGTCACATCTTTGGACAGGGGCAGTGCTTTATGGGAAATACCCTGTCTCCTATATTTCTTTGTGAACCCCCATGAGCGGAATTAGTCACACACTCATATTATTTCTGATTTATGACCTGATGTGACATTGTCGTTTAACAGGAATAAGGAATCAGAGCTGCTGCTGAGATTAAGTATAATTAAAGCAATTATTCCCATATTCTATCTGTGATTTCCGTATTCTGTTTCCTCACTTAACCCAGGGGGATTGAGGAGGTCTCAGAATCACATGATTGTCTCCTGCCCCATCAGAGAAAGGTCTGTCTGAGCTGCTGTCCTTCATATTTCACAAAACATCATGAAAACTTTAGGGTTATTTGACAAGGGTTTGGTTTCTTATCTTTCTGGGGCTCTGCGGTAATAATAGATGAATATGATTAAGGCTTGTATCTTCCAGAAGTCCTAGAAAACAAAGTTAAAACTCATTTGAAGTCTGTCTAGTCATCAGCTATTGACGGGCTAGGATGACAAATTAAGATGGAGATAGACGGCCCAGAATCAGTGTCAACGGGACTGATAACTTTCATCTGCTCTGTGTGTCTCCATGATCTTTCACGAGGTGATCTGAATGTCCTAATAAAATGTGGCAGTGGACTGCTTCCAGATGCTGCTCTTTGCAGTTAAAGACAGCCTGGAGGTTCTATTCTGCAGAGGATGTACCCTGCCTGGCTCTCTTTTTTCTTTTAGGCAACAAGTTAATGAGAACAGCACATGTGTGTTTTGATAGGTCCTTGCAAATCACATCAGTTTGGCATATATGGACTAGAGGTGACTCAAAGCTCCTTGGACACGAGGCTGGGGTGAGTCCCCATCTTCAGCCTTCATTCCTGATGGCTTTGAGAAGACAATTAGCCAGGTGGACAGGAAATTCCTGGAACGACTATCTTAATGGGTCAGTGCAAATGGAGGGAAAG
The DNA here is from genome assembly GCA_004023965.1 of Spilogale gracilis. NCBI lineage: Eukaryota > Metazoa > Chordata > Mammalia > Carnivora > Mephitidae > Spilogale > Spilogale gracilis. Next base: position 56,743 of record PITA01004263.1, read on the forward strand.
TGCAAGCTTGGGGGTTCTTCATAAAAAAAAAAAAAAAAAAAGAGAACAGATCACAGTGGAGGCATCTATGTGGAGAAACCAGGGCAGCACTGATGGGGAAAAAAGCACGAGGCAGCACAGCCCTGAGAGTCCAGGGGAAAGAGGATGAAAGCATGAAGGCACAGAAGGTGAGCTAAACAAGTTCTGCCTTCCTGGATCAGCAATGATGCAGGCCAGTGTCTGGGAGAAATCAAGTGCTGCTGACACCCTCTGTCACCAGATATCTGTCTGGGCAGGAATCCCTGCTCTGCCGCTTAGGTGTCAGATGACCTCAGGCAAGGTCATCAATGGTCAGATTGAGTTATTTTCCTTTCTGATAAAAGGGAGCTGGTGATGGTATTTCTACTGCATAAGGATTATTAAGAGGATTAAATGAATTGATATATATATATATGTCCTTAGAAGAACTTTCTACTGTATAATTTGTTACTTATGCATTCATTATTAGATGGAGATTGAATTTTTTTTTCTCATGAACTTTTAGTATGTCCTTTAGTCGATCTGAGAATCAAAAGGGTAAAGGCAGACCTCTCTGGCAACCAGCCAAACACCCCAATGTTGTCCCTTCTGGATTTGGAGGGAAAATGCATGAACTGAGGAGGGGATCACCCTCCCTTTCTCCCAGGATACAGAGGCACTGCATGTTGGGCAAATATGGGGTATGGAGTGTCTCCACCACAGGGTCTATGTGTGGACCCGAGGGGCCATTAGGGTGCAGCCTTTGGCTCTCCCTAGAGAGAGTCCACATCTCAGCTCTGCCATTGACTAGCTGTGTAACTGGGCACTTTCCCAAATCAGTGCTCTAGGTTCCCTATTAGGAAAATAAGCGTAATAAATATGCTTCCTTCCCAGGGCTGTTAGGAGGATTATGTGAGTTCATACATGTAAAACTTGATAATACTGTACTTGATAATACTGTAAGCACCATATAAATGTTAAGTATCTCTGTTGTTATTATTTTTATTAACAGCAAATAGGGGCCCAGGTCGCTACGAATGCCAAGTAGAAGAGCTCACTCACTTATCAATCAGCCAATAAACGTTTAAAAATAATCTGTCAGACACTCTGCTAGACCATGGTGTTTCAGAAGTGGGTCAGACTCAGGCCTTTGAGTGCCATAGGAGGCTGGCAGGGGGCAGTGGGCATGGGGAGAGGGTAGAGCTGGCTTCGCTGAGGGGACGTTGGTGCTTACACAATAAACAGGTGTTGACCAGGCAGGGGACTGAGAGAAAAGTAGTGAAAACCATGGAAGGTGTTTTCCAGTTTATTGGGGTTTGGAGAACAACAATCGTTTGTTATGGCCAACGCATGAAGTGGGCGAGAGAGGTGATGATGAGGTTGGGGAAAGAGAAGAATCTGCTCATGGAGCATCTTCACACAATGTAGAGGTTAATTTCGTATTAAGGCAATGGAAAGTCACTGAGGGCATTAAGAAGAGATGCAACATGCCAAGATTCTGATTGGGAGTTGGTGTCAAAAATGAAAGAGATGAGGCTGGGAGCAGGAGAAGCAACGAGAGAGAGAGAGAGAGAGAGAGAGAGAGAGAGAGAGAGAGAGAGAGAGAGAGACTCTAGAAGAGAAGGCAGCGTGGCTTGAGCAAGGCAGTTGCCTTAGGAGAAAGGGACAAATTCCAGAAATATTTATGAGAAAGGAGTGTTGTGTTTTTATGACTAAGATGAATAGGAGGCAGAAAGAGATCAAGAGGGATGGAGGGAGAAATAAAAAATCAATTTCAGGTTTATAACATCATAGGGATTAGTGAGTTTTTAAGTTTTCATTTTATTTTACTTTTTGGGGGCGGTGGGAATAATTTAGAGGTAGAGAACTTTCAGAAGGCTGAGGCTGATTAAAGCAGGCATTAACATCGGCTCATCCTAGACTGGAGAGCTACTTTTCAGCTCCTGAGTTCCCAGTTCTTAGAGGAGCCATTTTTCTACCCTCTTGAAGTGTGCACAGCCATGGGACTTCTTTACTTTAAAGAAAGAGCATTTCTTTGCTGGTGCTCATGGGTGCTCCTTTCTCTTCCCCTGGCATGGGAATGGTGGGAGGCAAGAAGATATGGATCATTGGATGATTGGATCATTGAGCCAACATAGGGTGGCTGTTGTCATGGAAACTCACCGGGACCTAGAGAGGACTTTGTGTCAGTGAGAAATAAGATTTTTTTGTATGAGGCCATTGAATGGGATGAGGAGAGAAGATTCCACTGTGGACTCAGAACTGGCCCTGAGTCATTGGTTATTTTTCTTTCTGTAGAATCAGTGAGTTTCAGAATCAGTGGGATTTCATAAGTTTGTCTTGTAAAGTTATAGTATATTAAAAATCCTCAGAAACTGAAGTTCCTATCCCTAGGAATAATAACTAGGTTGTAGAAAATCTGAAAAATAGCAGATCCTCAATAAATGTATTTTCCCTTTTTCCTTCTTTTTCCAAATTCCAACTACTACTTCTCTGTTCTGACCAGAGAGAACTGCCTCTCTTGTTTTCACCCAGACAAAACAAGTTCTAGTTTATATAGTCTGTCTTCATTTGTTAAGTATTCAAATATTTACTGTTTTTACTATCTCTGGCCTTCTATCTGGGAATATTTCCTCTGCAGGAAGAAAGCCTCTCAATATTTCATTTAGTGTGAGTCTACCTGCCACTTGCATACTTTGGCTTTTGTTAGTATAAAAGTGTCTTTATTTAACTTTCACTCCTAGAGAACATTTTCATTGAGTACACTGTGTTATTAGGTTGGCAGCAAATTTCCTTCAGTTTTTTTTTTTTTTTTTTGGTATAGATCATTCTCTTGTTCTCTGCCTCCCATTGTTTTTCTGTCAAAAAATCAGATGTAAGTCTAGCTACTGCCCATTGAAAATCATTTTGTCTTTTTTCTCTGACTGCTTATGGGATTTACTTTTTATCTTTTTGGTTGTCTGCCATTTTGTGTTAATAAATAATTAATAATTAAGTAATTCATCATTCTTTTACTTAACAGATATTTACTGAGCACACCCCCAGACCTTGGAGTCTAGGAGTGAGAAAAGACAGGCCAGCTCCGTGTGAAGGGTCACTCTGACTGTGGGGGAAAACCCAGGTGCTTTGGAAACATATGCTGCTGGGGTTATTTAAGCCAAGCTCTAAAGGATGAGTAGGGGATCAGCAGGTAATCAGTAGGGGATGAGCAGAGGTGAGGGTATGAGAGAGAGAGAGAGAGAGAGAGAGAGAGAGAGAGAGAGGAGAGGAGATATTGAGATTGATTCTGAATGTAGGGTTTGAATAGGCAAGGCTCCAAAAGAAGGCGGCATGATGGGCTTTGTGGAATGTCAGGTGGGTCAATGTGTAGAAGAAGATAATGTGGGCTGTGAAGGAGAGTGGCCAGAGCTAAGTCTTGTTTATCCTATGCCTGGCTCTGGTTGCACTGTCTTTTTAGCTTTAGACAGGTATTTACTTTCTATATGACATCTTGACTAGGAAGAGTCAAACCTCCTTGAACTCAACCTTGTCCAAGGATCTGGCTTGTATTTTCCCAGCCTCCAGCTCACCGGGAACCCCAGCCTCCAGCTCACCGGGAACCCCAGCCACATTGATTCAGTTGCATATACTGGAGAAGAGGGCATTGTTCTCTGCATGGTCTGGTGACCCTGTGTGTCTTGGCCCCTCCTCACCACTGGGGTCTGATCTCACACTGAACAAGCTTGCCCTCTCCACTCCTCCTGCTAGGGGGACATTGTTTTCAGTTTCTCAAGCATGTGTTCCCTCCTATCAGATAGATTTTATAATTAGGGCTCCCTCTTTCTGGAAAGCTCCTGCCCCACTTCATCACTTCCTTGGGGAAGCCTTTCAACTGCTCTCCCCCCCAATTACTCATTTTCATTCCATACCACATTTCCCCGCACAGAGCCAGTCGCTGCTTGCAATTAGGCGTTGACTGGTGTGGTTATGTGTGTGGTGCTGGCTCCCCCGCGAGCCTGGTTTCATGAGGGCAGAGACCATATGCGCTGTTTACGTTTACTCTAAAGACCTGGCACAGACGACCCGCTCAAGAAATCCTTTGTTGAACGAGTGCCCAATGGCTCTATTAAGGAGTGTGGGTGTTATCTTGAGGGCATGGAGGAACCCCTAATGTCGTAAAAGAGAGGAAGATTTCAGACTTTCTGCACCGGAAACTCACTCCCGACTACAGAGAGGACAGAGCCTGGGAGGGGCCAAACCGGAAGGGGAGGAGCCTTAGGGGTTGTGCTACTGACGGGGCGGGGCGGGGGCGGTGGGGGCATGGCCGCCCGCGCACCTGACGCAGTAGTAGTGGTAGCAGAGAGGAGGCTGGCGGGTGTGGGAAGTGTTAGCAAGTCAGATGCGATGAGATCTGGGGACTGAATGGAGGAGGCGGGATGATGGCCGGATTTCGGGCATCCATCCGTGAGCTGGTGGTGGTTCCATTTATAAAACAGGGAGCAAAGGGCAGGAGCAAAAAGGGGTAGAAAAAGAAGATGATTAGTTTGGCTTTCAGCATGTGGCATTGAAATGGGGTGCTTAGGAGGCAGGTGATCTTCGTCTCAGGTGGGAAATTAGCCTTGAAGGTGTGCAGTTGGGAATTGCTATAAAATCCATCATAAAATGCTTCATCTACAGTATGCGTTAGCCCTGAAGAGCTGAGTAACCCCGAGAACTTACGCAAGTGTCACTTTATAAATCCTGACAGTCAAAAGAATATTTATTCTTTTTTTTTCATTTTTATAGGCAATAGCAGCAAAAATAGGTCGGAGATCAGTCTTAATGTAGAACTTCCTGAAGCGATTTGAGACCGAGCGCTCCTTTGCTTTTGACTGAACCTGTCAGTTGAATGCAGAATTTTCCCCACAGTTGGAGAGGGCCTGACAGCGGAGGTCAGAGAACACCACCGGCTCGGCCAAGATGGCAAACAGCATTCCTGCCTGGCAGGGCCCTGACCCCCTGCTGAGAGCTCTCCACTTAGCCCCCTTTCATTTTGCAAATAATTTCTGTTTGCTTTTCAGCTCTCAGGAAGAAAGCACATAAAAACAGCCAGAGGGCACTTTCAGCAGGGTAAACATGAACTAGATATTGACCTGGATTCGCTTCACATCTGATGAGCATCCTACTGAATGCTCAAGCTGGGTTGTTACCAACCCGGAAAGTTGATGCTGATTTTGGGGAGCTAATACAGGAAAAGCAGAGGTGTCCTAAATGGGAACTGTTTTCCCACGTGTGGGTGAGCCGACCGATCTGAGTCCCGTAGGCTAAAACAGCCCACAGACATCGTGACACTGTGACACCTGCCCTGACTGGTGTGCGTCCAGCAAGGTGAAGGGCCCGCACGTGCTTGTTTGGAAACAGGCAAACTCGCCTCCCGACTGGGTTTATCCAGCTGGTGTGGCTGCTCACATCCAGAATGCTTGCTCTGTGGGACAGCTCAGCGCGTCTCGTTGTTGTCTGAGTTAAGGGAGAGATGTCACATCTTGTAGGGTGACAGAAGCCCCAACAACAGATGGACTTGTCACCGAGGGCCACAGCATCACCTAGCCCTGTCTGCATGGACAGCTCCTGGGAAACCGGCAAGCTGCTTTTATTTCACAGCGTTGGGTTTATCAGAGAAAGCCATGCCAAGGGATCGTTTGCAAACTCCTGGAGTCCCCCGAGACTTGGCTCTCCTCCTTGGGCTTATGTTCTACTCAATCCCTCAGGAGACCATCATACGCACCTTCTCTGCCTCTCCTGCCTCGTGCCATTGCAAGAGGTATTGGCATTTTAAGTCTGTGTATTGAGCATGTGAAAAATTCCCTTTTTCTCATGAACCTTCTAAAAGTCCCAAACTGATTTTATGACAAGATTCCCTGCTCTACTGTACTTTCTTTAGTTCTCTGTGATCTGACAAATAAATTCAAGTTAGCAACAGCGATCGTTTTTGGGAAGCTTAGAGAAGTCTCACGTTCAGACTGTTTTATGAGCATTGCCTCTTTGTGGGCGAATAAAATCCTCAGAGCCCAGCACAACTGACGTGCTGGTATTTTCCTGATAGTGAAATGGAAGGAAATAACCAAGTCTTCCCACTGCCCTGAGCCTCTCCCAGATAGGCAGTGACCCCGTGAGGGCTATTATGATTCCACTGCTTAGTGTTGGAACATTGTGTTCAGAATCAAACTTTGCTCCTGATTGCATTATTGAGAAATTTGAAAACAAGTTGCAAATTCAAATTTGTCTACCTATCATCTATCTCTCCATCTGTGAAAGAGCTCTAGGTCATTAGATTTAAAAAGAAACAACTAATTTGAATCCCAGTTTGTTTCTGAGTCCAAAGTCTCTCACGTTTCGTTTCTCTCCCGGAATTACCCTACTTCCATTTCCTTTCCTTCTCCTACTGTCCTCTATTACCCTTTATGCACTGCAAGTAAGTGAGACCATGTGATACTTGACTTTCTCTACTTGGCTTATTTCACTCAGCATAATCTCTTCCAGTCCAGTCCATGTTGCTACAAAAGTTGGATATTCATCCTTTCTGATGGAGGCATAGTACTCCATTGTATATATGGACCACATCTTCTTTATCCATTCATCTGTTGATGGGCACCTTGGCTCTTTCCACAGTTTGGCGATTGTGGCCATTGCTGCAATGAACATTGGGGTACATATGGCCCTTCTTTTCACTACATCTGTATCTTTGGGGTAAATGCCCAGTAGTGCAATTGCAGGGTCATAGGGTAGCTCTATTTCTAATTTTTAAAGGAATCTCCACACTGTTTTCCAAAGTGGCTGCACCAACTTGCCTTCCCACCAACAGTGTAAGAGGGTTCCCCTTTCTCCACAGCCTCATAAACAATGAATGTTGGAACACTGAAAAACTAAAATAAATTTAAAGTAAAAAAAAAAAAGAAACGACTAATTTGAGTTCTTACTTTTCCTTGTTGTAGGGACTAGTCATTTAAGCGCCTGGCTTCAGTTTCTGTGAAATGGCAAATGAAAATCGAGGCATGTGATTTTCAAGCTGATTTCTAGCTCGTTTGCTCCCCAATTCTGTGATTCTCGAACATTCCTGCTGCCTAAGACTTGCTCCCAGGGCCTCTGGCCATCACCCCTGTGCTGGGCCAGCCCTTAGGGCTGTGCTTTGCCTGGCGGTTGTCCCTCCTCCGGTGTGCCCATCCAGGCAACCTGAGGCCTTCTCCCCCTTATAATGTGGGCATTCTCTCTTGAGCCCAGACTGTTGGCTGAGGCCCAGCCACTGTGTTCCCATCACCCTTCCTTCCGTAGTCACTGCCTCCACCTCCCTACTCAGCCAGCACAGGAAAAACACATAAAGTTAGCCAAGTTTGAGTTCCACACCTCTGCCCCTCTCCTGGTATGTTCCTTTTCCTGCCACGCCCAGCCTGTCTTCCAAGCCCCAAGCCAGGCTCTCATTCTGCAGAGACCCCCTTGTCAAAGAAGAATGACATCTGATGAGCACGTTCACGTGGGAATACTCACAACAGTGCTGTTTCCTTCTTGGGAGGACCTCCTATCTATTGTGCATTTTATGACTACCAGGCCCACATTCATTCCTCCCCTCCCCACGTGGTGAGGTCAGTATTCTTGTCATTCCCGCGTGCAGCTGATGAGATCGAAGCCCTGAGCCAGCCAACCAATTACCAGCAGGAACTGGATGGTGTTGTAAGATATACTGCGGACAAATGTTCATGCAAGATGTTCCTGGAGCCAGTGGTCCTCTGGTCCTTGGAGCTGTGCAGTCCTAATATTATCATGACGCAGAGATGGCCTTCCTCCGCCTTTTTCTGCCCCTCGCATTCAGCTCAGTCCTGAGAGAAAAGGTTCCCTACAGCGTCTTGGGGACTAGCCAGTTGTACAGTTTCCTCCAAGTTCCCTGGACGGGTCTCTTGTAGCCCAGGATCTACTTCCCAGAGTCATTCTGTGTCTTCCTAGTATGGTGAGTCCCTCATAGGATTTTTAGTGGGGCAGATGGGGAGTGTCATTAGTTTTGCCTAGGGGTCATTATGTTAATACTGTAATTCACTTCTGTAAAACGAAGAGGAAAAACAATCAGATGCCAAACATTTTTTGGCTTTCCACAATGAGACCTAAATATTTCAGCAGAATCTAAAAATATATGAATCCAAATTGGCAGTGCGCCAAAACCCAAGTGCATCTGCTGGACTGGTGCTTGCTGATGTCAGGCGTGGACGCGGAGGCAGCAGTTTCTTGAGCTGTCTCTCCTCGTATCCAGATCTGAGGAGAGGCTGGTCTGAGCTTCCCTTTGGGTGGCTGCATTTTTGTGGGAAAAGTGCCCTTAACTCAGCAGGGTGCCTTAAGCTTCCAAGGATGAGTGAGACCTTCACCACTGCTGTCCTTTGCCACATGGGTTGTTTTTGTCTGCTTTTTGACAGAGAAGATGAAATTATGTCCATGCTTCTTAAAAGTTATTCTGTGTGAAAACCAATTATTTGCTTTGTTTATGCTGACTTTTAATGAGGAGTTGGCATTTGGATTAACAGCTCAGGCTTGAGCAGTGAATTTGAGGGAAACAAGTAATTTGGGGAATGCTGGAAACTTCTATTAGTAATTTTCATGTTAAGGAGGACCACCTGCTTTACTGGTAAGGGCCTTTCTCTCCTTTCATCCATTTTTTGAAATGAAAAATGAGATTAAATATTTCAGTTCAGGGCATCTTGAAATGAGGTCTTATCAAAATGAGGGAGGTGACAGGAATGGAAGGGAGAGAAAAAATTTCTGATTTCCAGTATCTCAGTAGGAATTGACATGCACTCAGATCAGCTGGGTCACGATGTTAGATTCCTCCGTGCTTGTTAATATCATCAAGTTCCACTGCCACTGGGGACATTAACCACTTGCAAGTAATGTGAGATCAGATTCATCCCAGCTCATAGACAGTCCAAAAACCTCTGATCCGTTTTGTTAGTTAATCTTTTGGAAGGCAATTTGAAAGCTACATTTGATTAGAAAAAGCCCTCTTCTACTTAGGTATTTGGGTGGGGATTTGAATTTCTGTTGGCTTACTTCCAATTTCACGATCAACTCTGATACTCAGGCAGTCAGCTTGTCCCAGCCACATGCATGGATACATTGGTCACCTGTCTGTAAGGAGCTGCTTGGCAATCGAGCAGGAGAGAGAGATGAAGTAGCTGGAGGCCAGTGTTCCCCAGAGATACAGGTCCTGAGCGCCAGCCTGTAGTGATACTCAGGGGCAAGCATCCGGGAGCTTGGGACTTGTGCAGCCGTCAAATCCAGGGCAAGCCTCTGTCAATCTTGAACTGCAAGAGGAACACCCCGCGTGTGTGCGGCCACTGGCCATCCAGGTGCACCTCCCGAGCTTGGCTGGGACGGCCACTGTGCCAGCAGTTGGTCATTTGTTCAGACACAGCCTGGCTTCACAAGGGCAGAGGTGGGGAGCGGACACTTGAGCAGGGAGGCTCCCAGGTCCACCTGAGACTCTTATTTGGAGTATGATCCACAGGGCTCTTCAGGCCCCCGGGGCCGGGCTCCCGGGACATGCTGCCAGCACATGCTGACGTTCAAAGGCAACAGACAGCTTGAATTAATCACACATGAATGAAATCACAGCAGGTTTCAGAGTTGATACCTGAGCTCTCCATTGGCAACTGAAGTCATAAAAAGGACATTGAAGAGGGGCCAAAGAGAGTGTTAAAAAACCTAAAAGGAATAAGAAAATGTTTTTGAAGAGGAGTTTTTTGAAAAGGTGCCTTGACAAGGAGGGCTGGGTAATGGATAATCCAGTTGGTCGTATGTAGTGTTGTGAGCAAATCTGCTTGTAGTTAGCATCATCCCTGGGGAGAGCAAATTGGGGGTGATTACTATAGGCTAGTGGTTCTCAAACTTTTTGACTATGACTTACTCTAAGAAATAATTTGACATCCTGATTCACACACACACACACATGCACACACACACACACAGTCTCTCCCCCCCCTTAAACACATGCAACCTCAAAAAGAATTTCATGAAATAATACTTGCCCTTTCTCTCTGTTGTGCACCGTGACATCTTTCAGTCCAGTCCAGTCTAGTCTATTCTTTTAGTCTTATTTAATCTTTTAATTAAATCATAGCGCTGGTTTATCAGATTGATTTCAAGTATATTTCATAGCCTAGTAAAGTTCTGAAGCCATCACTTGCAAGCTATAGTCTTGAGAGCCCAGACTCTTGTGAACTGGCTTTACATCTTCTCCATCCGAGTGATCATTAGGAGAGACGAAGGGGTCCACAGACTGTGGTCCAGGGGCAGATGCCTAGCTTCCTCTCTCCGTGTGTGGGTTTCATAAGCGCATAGCCAGGCCATGGGTTGAGCCACAGCTACGGTGGGTTACGACCGTAGTTACGGTCGTATAGTTACGACCCAGCCCACGTGACCTGCAGAGCTGAAGATATTTACTATCTGGCCCTTCACGGAACAAATGTATTGACCTCCATCAGGGCCCTGGGATGTCTTCCTGGAAACCACACTGTCGCCCTTCCACAAATATATCTCAGGCTGCAGGCTGACCTTTTTGTGATCTGTCTCCCATTCCATCCTTGCTAATCAGTTACCTCTGAAATGACAATTGTGGAGTCAGTAGGGGATGCTGCAGATGAAATTCCCCTCACCACTTCCATGCTCCCAACAGGTGGCTATTGGAATAACTGGCCCATGAAATCCAGTGGCTGTGTTGCAGCGGGGTGATCTCGAAGCCGGTACTGGGAGGAGTCTGGGGTGTGGGAGTGACACCTTGGAATGAAGGCGAGGAAGCAGGATGGGCAGAAGTTGTTGAGCTGCAGGGTAGGTCTGATGAACCTTCAGCAAACCTGGCAGGGAATGCTGGAGCCAGAGCTGCCCTGGGTGAGGGTCAGGGGCCAGGGGGAGATGCTCATTTCCATTGTGCACCCTCTTATGTGCTCCCTCGGGATGGGGGTGACCTTGGGGAAGGCCACTCTCTGCAGCCCAGGCTGGCTTGTCAGCTGCCTGCCGACCTTGTGAAGGGGTGCCCTTCTGGGAGCGTGACCGGGACTATGTGTCTGTTGTCTTGCTGTCTATCTTTGCCACTCAGTGGACCTCCCCACACTCTTGGGGAGCAGCTCCTTCATCATCTGGGGGCACCTCTCTTCCTCAGATGAAACAGAGCAGGGAGGTGCAAGACATATTAGAACACGCATAGCTGCAGTGGGCCTTGTGGTTTACTGCCTCCGTTTTCAGGCTGGGGTCCTCTCACCCTCACCTCTGTAATCTTGGTGTCTCACTCGGTGGTGTGACTCGGACTGCCGATTCCTGGGGATCCGAAATCCTGGTCACCATGTCTCTCTCGAATCGGACTTGCTATCCTCGTCCACGTACAGTCACATGGAGGCAAGAACACACACAAAGGGGCCAGAGTGGCTGACCTGGGATCCACACTACCCTTCCTCTCCCCCTTCGTGTACCAGCAACCTCACCTCTGTCTGATGCTTGGGCCGGGATGGTGACTCCTGTCCTTGACTCTGCAGGTGGTTGTTGAGACTCTCGTGGTGGTCTCCTACTCAAAGTGTGCCCCCTGGAAGACCAAGACTGGTTCACCTGCAGACCCAGTGTTTGGGACACGGGAGACAAAAACTCTCCCAGTGGGTCACTGGAGGTGATGGCAAGTGGGGCCACCCTTGCTATGATCCTGTGATTCTTGGACCCGTATATTCATCTTTTTTGGGTGCAGTGCCATAAGAGGGTCTTTGATTCTGTGTGTAGCCTGTGTCCTTGGAGTGTGGCATGCTTTCCAGAGTGTTGCTTCCGAGCTGGCCCTTCCACTGTGCCTGCAGTGGGCTGACCTCTGGAAAGTGAAATGTGTGATGAGGGCAGCAGATCTCATGGTCACGGGCCCAGTCCCTGCCTTCTTGCTGCCATGTGGGTCTCCGGGTCCCAAGCGGTGGGGCAAATCCTGCATCAAATCTGACATCGTGAGCTGGCTGAGGGTCTGCAGGCAGGAAAAGCAAAGCTAAACTGAGACCACACATCTGTTCCTGTGAGAACAAACTTTCTCAGCCTGGACGCTATTCTACTGACATTTTGGGGGTGGGTAATTCCTTGCCGTTAGCCCTTAGGGACCAAACGTTTGTGTTGCCCCCAAATTCTTATGCTGAAGTCCTTGCTTCTGATGTGATGGCATTTGGAAATGGGGCATTTAGAGGGTGATTAGGGCCAGGTGAGGTGATAAGGATGGGGTTCTTATGATGGCGTTAGTGCCCTTAAAAGAAAAGATATCAAAGAGGCTGCTCTCTCTCTCTGCACTATGTGAGGACATGGTGAGAAGGCAGCTGTCTGCAAGCCAGAAAGAGAGTTCTCACCAAAAAGCAAACTCTGTGGGTCCTCGATCTTGGACCTTTCGCCTCCAGAGCTGTGAGAAAATAAGTTTCTCTTGTTCAGGCCAGACATTCTGGGGACTTGTTGCAATAGCACGGGCTAACGTAGCGTGCCCTGGAGGATGTTTGGCGACATTTCTGGTTCCTGTGCACTAGATGCCCGTTAGCATCCTCCCAATAGGACAATTAAACATGTCCCGGACACCACCAAATGTCCCTGGGTGGGGGGGGCGTGAAGCAAAATTGTCTTCAGTTGCGATCGACTGGGGTGCAGATCAGGAGTGTGTCTCTCACACTCCTCTGTGAGTTAGGGATTGGCAGATCGGGATGATTGGAAGGGGAGTCCTTCTGGGATTTGGCCCTCACTCAGCTGGCTCTGAAGTCTCATTTTGGGGCTGAAGAAGGAAGGCCTGTGATGAGAACGGGATGACATCAAAACAGGTCAGGCAGCCTCTGGGCCTTGGTGGAGACATTTGCAGCTCCCCACTGCTTCCGAGGGACAGAGCCCTATGATCTACCCTGGTCCTTTAGCTCCTACCCTCCTGAGTGCATGGTCTCACTGGCTGGCAGAGGAACACAGTTTGGTGTCATGAATGATCTGGTTTCTTCCCAAAGTTTCCAAAAACATTGTCTTGCTTTCGCCATGGTTACCCGGAAACCTCTGACAAATGGATTTTGGAAAAGCTCTCTCTCTCTTTTTTTTTAGACAAACTCAGATGAGACAAACTTTGAAATCTGGACTAAAATCAGAGGGAAGACGCTGGTTAATTGTCCTTAGCTTACCTGGGACTTTTGAGATGCTGAAGACAGAAAATATTCTATAGACATATCCTGAGAAATCATTTCCATCTGAGGTGGTTTGGATCAATGTCTTCCCAAGAAAGGGCTGATGTGCATCTATTTCCAACTGAACTCACCCCCCAAATGGACATAGTGATTGCAATATTTCACAACTTCCCTCTGGTTATTAGTTTTAAGCCTGGCCCCTGCTCTTTTCCAGGCATTTCAGGAACTGCGAGAAATAGAAGGTTACATTCAGAGTTTATAGACGGGAAGACATCACACAACATGGGGATTTTATACGGAGACCCCCGAAAGGTAATGGGTACCCGAGCACAGACCCTACCCGCTCACTGCCTCCGTGAACAGGCACGTCGGACCCAGGGCTGTGTGGATCTCGCTGTGCCCAGTTTCTTCAGGTCTTTATGGCGAATGTGAAGTTTCAGAAGTGGCTGGGAGTTTTGTTCCATGGTCTCTCCACTCCATTTCCGAGACTCTGTGGAGCCCTCAACTCGTTACTTTTCTCTGTAGCAGTGTCTTGTCTGAGCTACTGATTATCGCTGGATCTCACCTGTCGCTTGCGTTTGTCATTGTTGTTCGCTACTGGTTTGTATTGCATCCTCCCAGGGTCCTCCAGAGACCACCCCTAATGTTTCCATCACCGTCTACAGTGCTGTTTCATCCCATCCTGACGGATGTCCTGAGGTCTTGATGCTTTGGTGAGTAGCCCAACTCTCCATGTCATGACCGTCAGCCAACATGCTTCCAGTGCCTTCCGGCTTTCTGTTCTTTGATCTTTTCCTGCCCTGTGGGGCCTCTTCCTGCTGCAGGGTCTCTCAGATCTCTTGTGTTCTGGTCATGTTTGCTCTCCACGAGCTGCTGCTTTGATTTGCCTCCTGCTGTGTGTTCACCCAACCCCACTTCCCTTTCCTCCAAGATTTTCTCTTCGGTCTTGGCACCGAATCTGGCTTCTTTTGACATTTTTCATATGGCTATTCAGAAAGTTTGAAATTCTATACATGACGCATATTAATAACTTGCATTTTTATTGACTAGCACTATTCTAGGTGACGAGACTGCTAAGCTAGTTTTAAACACTTTTTGAGTGAGGGTGCAATTTTCTCACTTAATACAATTTTATTATCTCTATGACAGAGATTTCCAGGGCCGTTATCTATCTGTCTCTCCTTTTATATCAGACACACAGGAAGACTACAACTCTGTGTAGTCGCATTTAATTGTGAGATGGTCTACCCCTCTTGCATCCCCTTCTGAGTAGGCTGTGGAGGGGTGGTTTCTCAGCCTGGAGCCCTGAGTGAGTGCTTGGACGGATGATGCTCTGAAGAGTTTCCTGGATCTGTAGTGGAATTCACATGAATGAAAAATAAGCCATTGTCTTGTTAAGCCAATGAGCTTTGGGGGTTTTCTGTAGCCACACCTTAACCCAACCCTTCCTGACTGATCAGTGTGTTTTCTGATGAATACATTTAAATGATCGACTTGATTTATATCTGTTACATTCTGTGTGTATAAATTCAAAGAGAATTTTGAAAAGGCAGATTTTAAAAAGTGGATTAAAAATGACTTTTGAGGTATAGTTGACATGTAATGTTGTATTAGTTTTAGATGTACAACATGGTGAAAGAGCTTTTTGATGTGTAATGGGGGAGAAAGCTTGGCTAAGAATTGGAAATCTGAGGAAAAATTAGAAAAAAGTGAGAAGTGTTACTGTCTAACAAAAAGAAAAGAATTCACTTCAAGTCTGTCTTGTCTCATTCTTGGACATTAATAGGGTAACAGTAAAATCACAGAACTGAGTGATGTACATTCTAACATGTGACATCTAAGGAGAAAGTTTGCAGCTAGTGTGAAAGATGCTAAGAAAACCAAAATGTCTATGGGTATTGCAGAGTCTCTCTTTGGAAATAGTGTTTATATTTCCAAATATAACTCTGAAATCAGAGTTATAAACTGGCTTTCTACGAAAGCATTGATTTCTGGAATCCTTGGAGATTAATTTTGAAGTAGGCCAGATCTATTATAATCCTCTTTAAAATTTTTTTTAAGACTTTATTTATTTGTGAGAGACGGGGGGAGAGAGAGAGAGAGAGAGAACGAACTGGGTGAGGGAAGAGGCAGTGGGAGAGGGAGAAGCAGACTCTCTGTTGAGCAGAGACCCCAGTGCGGGGCTCCATTCCAGGACCCTGAGAATCATGGCCTGAGCCAAAGGCAGATGCTTAACTGACTGAGCCACCCAGGAACCCTTATTATAATCCTCTTTATGGATTTTACTTTGTCTCTTTCCTTCCATTCAGAAATTTTACTTGGGAGTCAAAAGGTATAGACTTCCAGTTAAGTAAGTACCAGGGAAGTAATGTACAACCTGATGATCACAGCTAACCCTGCGCTACGACACATAGCAAGGTGGTTAAGAGGGTAGATCGTCACGAGGAAAAAATACTGTTTTTTGTTTCTTTCTTCTTTTTGTATCTGTACAAAATAATGGGTATTAACAAACTTGTTATGGCAATAATTTTATGATATATGTAAATTACTTCATTATTCTGTACATGCTAAACATATATGGTTCTGTGTATAATTATATCTCAATAAAATTGGAAAATAAAAAAAATTACTTGGAATTTCTTATGTAATTTGGAATTGGTAGCCAAGGACTAGGACGTAGGTTTTCCTTACTTTCCCTCCTTTTTTAAAAAAAAATATTTTATTTATTTATTTGGCAGAGAGCTAGTGAGGGAACACAAGCAGGGGGAGTGAGAGAGGGAGAAGCAGGCTTCCTGCCGAGCAGGGATGCGGGGCTCTATCCCAGGACTCCAGGATCATGACCTGAGTCAAAGGCAGAGGCTTAATGACTGAGCTGCCCAGGTGCCCCACCTTCCCTCCTTTCAAAGGTGAATACAGCCACTGGGAACTCTTCAAAGGTCAGAGGCTGGGGTGGGATACTGTTCCTGCTGCTTCTGAGTGGAGTGAAGATGTCTGACCATTCTGGATATAAAATGAATGCTGTAAGTCTCCCTACTGATGACGGTTATACAGAGCTTGGGCAATATGTAAGCCTGAGCTCAATCATTTGTAAACACAAAACCATGACAGCACAAGAATTATGTGCTTGGGGTACCTATCAAATAAAGGTATAAACAGTTTTGTTATTTTTAAGAAGCAGAAAGTTGAGTGAGAGGTTTCTAATGGAGCAAAGTTAAAAACAAAAAACAGAAAAAGCGTAGAGCAATTGCAAAGGTTGTTTACAGGGTCCTTTTCAAGAAAAAGGAGTGTGGTTCTCCATCTGATGAATGTTGATTTCTGGTCTGTAAAGTACATCAGTAGCCCATCTGTAGGAAGCCATGGTGGCGTTACAACCATTGCCATAAGGGTCACTATGACACTTTTTTTTTTTAGATTTTATTTGAGAGAGAGAGAGAGAGAGAGAGAGAGAGAGAGAGAGAGAGAGAGACATGCAGGAGGGGCAAAGCAAGAGGGAGAAGCAGATGCCTACTGTGGGGCTTGATCCCAGGCCTGGAGGATCATGACCTGAGCCAAAGGCAGATACTTAACTGACTGAGCCACCCAGGCATCCCACTATTGCACTTCTTAAAGAGGAACTAAGAAAATGATGGAATCCCTCCTAGTAATTCACATGGTGGCAGGGAAATTCTGGTCTAAAAATAATTGCAAATATTTTGTCAATAATTTTTGAAGTCCATACATTTCTTTTTGGTATTGAAACAGTTTGAATGGGTGCATTTACTCCTTTTTATTTTTTTATTATTGTAGAAGTAATATTTTAAATATTTAAAACAGAAAGTTAAGATTTTTAAACTGTTTTTGTGTTCTGTTCTGGCATTTGTTTATGTGTATACTTATTTTTAGATGCTGATATGAACACGTCTATAGTCTTTCTTCAGATTTATCATCAGGATTTTCCAGGGTTGCTTAATCTCTACCATTATAGTTTTTGATGGCTAGACAACAATAGTAAAGTACTTTTATGACAATTTATGTAGCCAATGTAGACATTCAGCTCACAGCTGTACAACCTAGAAAATATAGTCAATAATATACTTAGGTGAGCGTTTCATAATGCATATAATTGTGGAATCACTATACTGTACACTTGAAACTCATTTCATATATCTGTCAACTATACTTCAATTTAAAGAAAAGAGCCTTTATATACTAATTTGTGCTAAAGGACCTGTATTAGTCAGCTTTTCCTAGGCAGGCTGCGCTAACGAGTAAGTCCCAAGCTTCAGTGGCCTCCAACAACAAAAGTTCACTTTCCCTGACCTTACTGTTGACGAAGTAATGATAGATATATTCTCTTTATAAGAAGACCAGAGAATGAATGTGCACTAAGAGAAAGAATGGTGCTTTTCTGCTTCTCAGGGAAATGATCTTACCTGGTTTGTGTCTCAGGACTGCATATGAGAAGATGGAAGTTTGGTGGTGATTCAGACCAATGCATCCACCTGCACTTCCTATTCTTTTAGGAGCAATAAGGGTATGGTGATCCCTCCTTCCTTCCTTTTCTCTTCATACTGAGGTGACCTGGGCGTCCAGCAGCCATGGACATGCTCTGTGATTGGCTGTGGACTCCTACCCCAGGGGAGGATACTGGTATGAATGTGCTCAGCTTCTATCAGTGGAATAATATGAGCTATCTAGGAATCTACTTACAGTATATTTTTCCATTTTCCTGAAAGGAATACAATAATGGGAAAACTTTGTCAAGTGTTGGACAAAGCTGGCATCGCATGCCTCAATAACCAGGGGAAGAGGAATTGTTTTTCATAGTTTACATATTACAGCAACACAAAGGGGTTTAGGGAATTAGCAACAATATGAGGTGTTACTGAAAAGACAACCAACAATGACTGTATAGATTTCTTGTCTGTCTCTCTTTGGTCCACTTGTTTTATGAGCTTTCAGGAAAACAACAAAAACAACAACAACAACAACACAGGTGCTGGTTCTCCTCTGTTGCCCCAGGCCTTCTGGAAGAGCCTCTCGTTGACTCCCTGGGATGACAGAAGTACCACATCTAGAAGCCTCCTCTCCCAGTGGAGGTGCTGGTGAACAGTAGGGGACAGGAACAGTCCTGTATGCCGGGCTGGGTCTGTATGCTGTGAAAGGGAGCTGGGGGGTTTGGGACCCTCCGGGGGAGTCAGCACCTGGGGAAATGAGTGGAGGCTTTCTGACGTTGGTTAACACACTGAAGGAGGTTGAATGAAGCAGTGATGCTTTTGGCTCCCACTGTTGGGCCTTGCCCTGGGCAAAGACTGAACTGACATCTCTTTTCTCTAGGTCCTACTCCTGTAGGCCATTTGCATTCTGAATAACTTAAGCAACTGAAGGAGAGTAGCCATCATGAACCACACACTTCCAAAACAACAACCTCTTTTATGAGGTTCACTTATATTCTATGGTATTTTAATGGATTAGCAGGTGCTCAACATAGATTTCTCCTATGTCTGAAAAGCAGTGAATTGAAAGGAATCTGGGTCTTCCACTGCCCCTGTGGGTTAGGGCTAGATAGGCAACAAACTCTACATTCTTTCAAGATGGATTTCAAACCATCCTTGGATTCCTGGTTCAGGCTCAATATTTTTATAATTTAATCTACTTTTTCATACTGTGCATTTAATTTGCCAACGTTTTATTTGAGATCTGTGCTTTCATAAAAGTGACTCTTTTGGGGCGCCTGGGTGGCTCAGTTGGTTAAACGACTGCCTTCAGCTCAGGTCATGATCCCGGAGACCCGGGATCAAGTCCCACATCGGGCTCCCTGCTCGGCAGGAAGCCTGCTTCTCCCTCTCTCACTCCCCCTGCTTGTGTTCCCTCTCTGGCTGTGTTTCTCTCTGTCAAATAAATAAAATATTTTTTTAAAAAGTGACTGTTTTGCACTGTACTCCCCTGGAAAGCCACTGGGGTCTGGTATCTTCTGGGTGTCAGGCTATTGATTCCTAGATCAGTTTTTGTAATGGTTATGTAGTCATTTGTTTTCTGTTTCTTCTTGACTAAAATTTGCATTCATATTTATGTTTACTATAAATCTAAATGTAATTTTATATTTTTCCTAGAGAGCTGGCCATTTCTTGCAAGTTCTCAAATTTGTTGGAAATATGAAAGTACAAAAAGTGTTCAGTTCCTTACTGTGATTTTTAAAATTTTATGGTATCCACTTTTGTATTACTAATATTCGTAGTTTTGTGTTTTTTTCTCTTTGTCTAGATGAGTCTGGCTGGATGTTTGTCCCATTTAGTTTTTTCAAACAGTTGGCTTTGGTTTTTGTTGATTCTATTATATATCTGTTTCTGATTTCATTAATACACTTATATTTATAATTTACATCTTATACTTTAGTTTTCACTTTATTGTTCTTTGTTCAAGTTTTTGAATTGAGCATTTAGTCCATTGACATAGATTCATTCTTTTTGTTTTTTAATACCTGCTTGAAAGCAATAAATTTTCCTTGACACACCACTTTTAATAGGCACTGAAGTACTTTCACTTCCATCCTAAATATTTTGTAACTCCTGTTATAGGCTTCTCTTAACCTGGAGTTACATAAGAGTACAATTTAAGTGTCTTCAAATATATTTATTTAAATGACTTTTAAATATGGATTTCTAAAATAATTGCAAGTTTGCCAGAAAAAAATTCTCTGACATTTATTAACACGTCTTTTGATCTTAACGTGTGGTCTTTGATGTGTATTTGAAAAGAATTTCTTCCTTGGGTAAGTGATATTTACATTTATTTATAATATTGGATCAAGCTCTTAAATTTCATTGCTAAGTCATGTATAAGTAGCCCACTTAACTTTTGGTGATTTATTTAATAATTTCTCAGAAAAGCTTGTCACATCTCCTGTTACGATTATAGATTTGTCCATTGTTCCTCATAAAACTCATTTGCTTCTGAGGAGGACAGCTATGTTGATTTGTGATTACTATATCTTTCTGATGGATCATACTTTATATATTTTTTCAATTATTTTATTATTTTTTATTGTGTAATGTTAGTCATCTTACAATACATCATTGGTTTTTGATATAGTGTTCCATGATTCATTGTTTGCATATAACACCCAGTGCTCCATGTAATACGTTCCCTCCTTTAATACCTGTCACCACGGGCACCTGGATGGCTCAGTGGGTTAAAGCCTCTGCTTTCAACTCAGGTCATGATCTCAGGGTCCTGGGATCGAGGCCTGCGTCAGGCTCTCTGCTCGGCAGGGAGCCTGCTTCCTCTTCTCTCTCTGTCTGCCTTTCTGCCTACTTGTGATCTCTCTCTCTCTCTCTCTGCCAAATAAATAAATGCAATCTTAAAAAAAAAATACCTGTCACCGGGCCTACCCATCCCCTCAGTCTCCTCCCCTCTAAACCCTTCAGTTTGTTTGTTGGAGTCCATAGTCTCTTGTGGTTCGTCTTCCCCTCCAACATTCCCCCCTTCACTTTTCCTTTACTTCTCCTAATGTCCTCCATGCTATTCCTCATGTTCCACAAGTAAGTGAAACCATATGGTAAGTGAGTTTCTTTGCTTGACTTATTTCACTTAGCATAATCTCCTCCAGTCTAATCTATGTTGATGCAAAAGTTGGATATTCATCCTTTCTGATGGCTGAGTGATATTCCATTGTATATATGGACCACATCTTCTTTATCCATTCATCAGCTGAAGGGCATCTTGGCTCGTTCCACAGTTTGGCTATTGTAGACATTGCTGCTATGAACACTGGGGTACATATGGCCCTTCTTTTCGTTACATCTGTATCTCTGGAGTAAATACCCAGTAGTACAATTGCTGGGTCATAGGGTAGCTCTATTTTTAATTTTTTGAGGAATATCCACACTCTTTCCCAAAGCTTCCAAGACTGAAACAAGAAGAAATTGACAACTGGATACACCAATAACTAGTAATAAGATTGAAACAGTGATCAAAAATGTCCCCCAAAACAGGAGTCCAGGACGTGATGGATTCCCTGGAGAATTCTACCAAACATTCAAAGAAGAAATAATACCTATTCTCCTGAAGCTGTTTCAAAAAATAGAAACAAGAAGGAAAACTTCTAGACTCTTTCTATGAAGCCAGCATTACCTTGATCCCCA
Source organism: Spilogale gracilis (assembly GCA_004023965.1). NCBI lineage: Eukaryota > Metazoa > Chordata > Mammalia > Carnivora > Mephitidae > Spilogale > Spilogale gracilis. The sequence continues at coordinate 78,017 of PITA01004263.1, forward strand.
AACCAGGCAAAGACCCCATCGAAAAGCAGAATTTCAGATCAATAACCCTGATGAATATGGATGCCAAGATTCTCAACAAGATCCTAGCTAATAGGATCCAACAGTACATACTTTATACTTTACAGATATGCATACTGTCCTTGTCAGAAATGATTTACCTTTCAAAGATTGCATTTCAATCTCCGTGTTGTCTCAGTGCATGAATGAAAAGGTCAACCTCATGTATTCCTGGCATTTGGGAGACACATATGGTGGCAGACACCAGGGGGAGTGGGGGGCGTTTGCTTTCGGCCATGCTGGGCACCACGGCTGTGTTCACTGGGTCACTTCCCTCTCAGCGTGTGTATCTCTCGCTGTAAATGTAGAGGCTCCAGTAGGTTCCTGAAACAAATCAAAGGTTGAATGGCTGGCGACCTCATGCACTTCCAGGAAGAGAGCAGCCACGCTGTGCATGTGAGCTCCTCGCCAGCCCGGGGCTTGATTGCTGCTCAGACCTGCTGTTGGGAGAGCCAGGAAACATCAGGTTTGCTCCGCTTTGCTCAGCCCTCCAACCAGGGCGACTGTGATCGACGCTTCGCCCGGTGAAGCATGCATCGGCTTCCTAGCGGGCTGAGGAGGTTCATTTTGTAAGCCTGTCTCCTTCCCTAAAGGAAAGCAAGTCAGCTGGAGACTATCTGATTAATAAGACCAGTGGGGAATGGCCAGGGATTTGTTCCTTCTAGTACATGCCCATGGAGCATCTCTCAACTTAGCAATGACCGCTCGGCAAGCACCTCGAAGAGGGGGTTCTGATAGAAACAAGGGTACCACCGACCATGTGGCACATGGCATGGCTTCAAACGAAATCATGCTTTTGTTTTTCCTACAAACAAACAAAAATATAAACTTTATTTTCTGTAAGGCATACTTCAGGCCAAAAAAAGAGTTAAAGCAAATACTTCATGAGTTACTAGGTTTTGCTATCATGCTGCCTTGCTTTGGGTTCTTCTAAAAGCAGACCCTGAGAAAGGTTTCAAGCCAGGGATTTATTTGGGCAGGATGGGGAATGCCGGGGGCGGGGGTGTGATTGTGAAGAAGGGAGGCAGCCCACAGAGGAGGACTAGTAAACCAGTAGCTATAGTGGATGACGGGAGCATCGTCCAAGGAAAATCAAGAAGAATCTGGGGATGTGGTGTAAAGTTCACACCTCCTGTGCATCAGAGGGGAAGACTCTGGACAAAGAGCAGTGTATGGGGGTAGGCTGGGGTGTTCACTGTCTGGCATGAGGAGGCCTGATGCACCCATGCTCTCAGGTCCAAACTAAAGCCTTTGGACACAGAGAAGCAGGCGCCTGCCCTTGGAAGTCACTGGAAGTGTGCTGAGTGTAGCCAAAGGGTTCCAGGGGCTCGGCGCCCATGGTGACCCAGGTCCAGACTCAGGAGACCTGCGGGCATGCCCTGTGATGGTGATGGGCACAGGGGACACCTGGAATCTCTTCTTCTCTGAAGTACCAAGTGCTGGGTTTCTGTACTCTGGGCCACATTTGCAAGATTCTGCTTAGTGCCATTACCAAGGACCCATCCACACGCGCTCCGTGCTTCCCAGGCAAGGCCCGCAGGCGAATGTGCCGCGGAGCTGTGGCCGGAGGGTCAGGGTCTAGTGCAGGGTGGGGGGTGGGGGTAGAAGCCGTGACAGTTTCCACTGCGAATGCACAGTACTGAGGCTGAGTAGGGAAACCGAGGCAATATAGACAGAGCGTTCGGGGGCCAGGAAGGGCGTAAGCGAAGGGGCAGAGGCGGGACAGCACAGAGTGTCAGAGAGGATGGCACGCCGGGCTCCCAGAGCACCTAGAGGGGTGTCAGGGGTGCTCTGATCCGTGCTCAGGAACCTGGCCAGGCCTTGTGGCCCGCGGCAGTGTTGAAGGCTCAGGGTCAGAGTTATAGGTAAGGAGGATTATTGAAGAGTGCAGTGTGCAGATAGACTAGGGGAGCAAGTCAGTCCAGGGCAGTCAGAGTCGCCACTCCTTGGGCCTCACGGATCTCTCTAGCCCTGGCTGAAGTCTAAGCTTTGCCAAATGTGCATTGGAGCAATGATGTGTTTAGGTCCAACAGCTGGTGCTCCGGCCCACGCCCCACAGCTTAGGAGGCTCAGCTCTGGGGCTTCTCTTGGCTCCGCCCTTCTCACAGGGCGAGGGGGCCCAACACCAGGGAGGCATGCCCATCCTCCAGACCGTGGTTCTGGTCCCCGGGCCTGAAAGTCCCTGAGCCTGCTTCTCCTTACCAGCCCGAGGTCTGCCCTGAAGACAGGTGCTGTTCAGAGAGGACAGGAGGGGAGAGTCATGGACATGCAGGCTGGTGTGTCTATGGGCACATGTACCCTTCCTGAGAGGGTCAGGATGGCGGGAGTCAGGAAGTAGAGATGAAGACAGGCCTCCATTGTCCCCTTGTCCAACCCCCCGCTGTGGGCAGGGGTGGGCCTGCCGCAGGCCGGGGGCAGGAGCCTGTGTGGGTTTCAGCTCTGCTTGCCTGTTTCCAACCATGGCTGCGCCCCTCACATCTGCTTTATTCACGGGCTTCGGGTAAGACTTGGTGTGAATAACTACTCTGAGGCAGAAAAAAAATGCATTTGCAAAACCACTGGCTTAAATAACCTTCCCCGGCTTTTCCAAGGAGAAAATACAACTGGAAACGGTTTAGCAAGAGCCAATAGGACATGTCATCATCAAAGCACCCTCCACCCCTGCATCTGTCCAGCCACGGCTGGGTCTCTAGCAACAAAGTGAGGCTTACGTCCTCCATGCTTCTGGAACATTCTGAGGAGCTTTTGATCTCATGGTCACCACCTCTCTGATTTCTTGTCCCCTTGAATTCTGATGGCTTTCACAATTTGCCTTCTGTAGTGAGTCTCTGTTTTTCTGTTTTGGGTGTTTTGTTTTTTTGTTTTTATTCTCCGTGTTGACTTCAAGTTGGGACAAAGCCCTTTTTCCTTATAGTCTCTGGGCAACCGCAGCGCCGGCTATTGTGTGGCTGAAGGTCGGGGTGACGTAGGGGCACAGTGAGCAGGTGGCAGGGGTCCTTCACTCCCTGGGTCACCCCAGACACCTCAGAGGGGACTAACCACTCACGACTGCCTCTTCAGGCTCTGCTGCCTCATTACTCAGAACCCCATTCTGCCCCAAACTACCTCACATATAGTGCCTTCTTCCTGTTTGCTAGATAACTCCCGGTTTCTTTCTTGTCTTTTTTATTCTTTAGAACAATGGCTCTGTATTTGACCTTAAACACAGAGGTAGCTTCCGTCTGAGAATGGCATTGCCTCATCTCGGGAAACTGACAAGTAGGCTTCTCCACATAGCCTTCCTTTCTTCCTGCTTCTGGGACCTTCGCCGTCATGCTGACCACCGGGCTGGTTAAGCCCTCAGGGCCCATCACCCTCTGCCCAGGCCAGCTCTGCCCATCCCATGGCCCGCAGACACCCTTTTCCTGGTGCTGATTTGCTCCAGGGACCTGGGGTTCGTGAGTTGAATTCTTTCTCTGCTGCTTAGAAAAGTAATTAAAAGTTAAACCTATTATTCAACCACAAAAAGAAGGAGATCTTGTTATTTGTGACTACATGGATGGACCTCAAAGACATTATGCTCAATGACAAGCTGGGCAGAAAAGATAAATAAATACTGTATGATCTCATTTACACGAGAGATCCAAAAAACAAAAACAAAAACAAAAAAACCGAAAACCAAACACAGAACACCACCACCAAACTCAAAAAAAGAGATTGGGGTTGGGGTTGCTAGAGGTAGGGGTGTGGCGTTGGGAATGGGGAGAGGTGGTCAGAAGGTGCAAGATTCCAACTCTAAGGAAAATAGGTCCTGGGTTGTAATGGACGACATGATGACTATCGTCAGCCTTGCTGCAGGATGTATTTCAAAGTTGCTAAGAGAATTGAGCCTGGCGGTGGGTCCTGAGGGCACGTATTGCGTGGAGCACTGGGTGTGGGGCATAAACAATGAATCTTGGAACATTGAAAATATAAAAAAAAATAAATTATTTTTAAAAAGTAATAATAAATCCTTAAAAAAAAGAGAGAGAGAATAGATCTTAGAAATTCTCATTGCAAGCAGAAAAAAACTTTGGGGGGTAACTACAGGGAAACAGATTAAATTTATCATGTTAATTATTTTGCAGTATACATACATGAAGCCATGATGCTGTCTACGTTAAGCTATCATAGTGCTGTATGCCAGCTGTGTCTCAATAAAAGTGAGGGAAAAAGTTAAATCTAGGGTAGAAGCCCATTTTTGGGGGGACTCTAGGCAATACATCTGGAAGGGGCCAGAATGATGACGGGAGCAGCTGCCCATCAGGAGTGAGCACCAATTCTGAATTCCAGCCCCTATTAGAATCCCAGCAGGAAAGTTAACTAGAAGGAATCACAAATCGGTTGTATAAAATGCTAGAGCAGCTAAGATTCTTCTTTTAGCCTTTTCCAGAATCTCTTTTACCTTTCATCTATTCCTTAAAAACTCTCTGTTCCTTCTTTCTTCTCTTGTACTTGCTCATGGTCACCCACGTCAATACACGTCTACTATTTGCATATGCGTCCCAAGTGTCACCCACGGCCCTCTGGGTGTTAGCACCCAGCCTGTGACTCCCCGTTCTCTGCAGCTCACGCCAGAGACTCCTGGGGACACCCTGTATGTCAGCACAGTGACAGCCCGGGGTGGGGGCAGCCCTGTCTCTATGGAGCTCAGCTGCTGCATTCTGAGCCCCAGGGGTCTTAGCAAGTTACACTCCTCATAAGCTCCCGAATCCATTTCATTCTTCCCTCCTGGGAACTTGTTTGTTTCACTACAGCACAGGAAACGGCAGGCAGGACGTGGTCGGGAGGAGGGGATCCTCGGGGTGACGAGTGAACCCAAAGGCCAGCAGGGAAGCTGGTGCCACCCACATCACTCCCACATCTAAGACCTCCCAGCTTTGTTCTTGTGCCCTATCCGTCGTCCTTCTCCCCAAGCTCTGCTTCCCACGCAACTCCCAGCATGGGTAGCTGGAGCTTTCTTTTACTTTCTGTGCCTGAGCATCAGCCCTGGGAATGTGCCTGGGACCATGTCCTCAGAATAACATTCCACGCTGTTCTTCCTGGGTTCCCCTCAGCCCCCTTTCCAAACTTTGATGCTACCCTTGCTGATGGTTCTAGCTTCCGGATCTCTCTTCCCTAACCTGTCGATGGTAAACATCCCAGTGACCAGCGACTCTTCCTAAAACACACCTTGGATCATAGACTTGTATCAAGAAGCTATTTTTTTAAAAAAAAAGATTTTATTTGACAGAGAGAAACACAGCAAGAGAGGGAACATAAGCAGGGGGAGTGAGAGAGGGAGAAGCAGGCGTCCCGCTGAGCAGGGAGCCCGATGTGGGACTTGATCCCGGGTCTCCGGGATCATGACCTGAGCTGAAGGCAGTCGCTCAACCAACTGAGCCACCCAGGCGCCCCAAGAAGCTATTTTTGAACAGAACAAACCTAGACCTTATGACCCTACCTCTTTTCTGGCTCAGAAATCTTCAACATCTTCCCCTAGTCAACCAAAAAAGGTGAAACACCTCTAAATCAACAGACCTCCAGCAACATGATTTCAATGTAACCTTCTTTCTTTGTAAAGTTTTGCGGTGATTAACTTGCTGGCCAAACATCAGTTTGCTGCAGAAAACTGGATGTGTAAGGCATCTAGAACAGTCCCAGCCGGAGTACCGGCCGCCTAAGTGTTGGTGAGCACAGGCCCATGGTCCCTCATTTGAAAGTCCTCAGGCCTCGTGTATCTCAGAATTCATAATTTTCATATTTTAGAAAGGGAATGTGGTGACTATGCCGTATGTTTTATAAAACTTACAGCAGGGTCTGGGGCTGTCCCCCATAATCAAGCATGTTAATATTTCCACAGAGAAAGGTATGGGTAGTCATACTAAGCAGGCTTCACAAAGACTGCAAAGAGCCTCACGCTGATTCAGGTTTTGCTGCCAAACGAGGTATGAAAAACCTTTGTGATTCAGTGCTCTGTGAATTTCGGGCTAGTGGCAAGAACACCGTGGGCACGTTCTGTGACTGTCACCGTGCGCTGGGGAGGTTGGGGTGGGGCAGCCATCGGCCGGGACTGGTGGGCTGGCAGGCCCCAGATAATGGAGGTGGGGGTCAGAGGACACTCTGCGCAGGGGGCCTGGAGGAGCAGGGGGCAGGGGCTGCGCAGCCACTCACTGGGCAAGAGGCAGATGCTGGCGACTAGGAAGGCGCCCCAGAAGGCACATTGTCTTGGGTTGCCAAGGTTACTCTGGGAAGTATAAACATTTGGCAGAGCCAGTCCCTGCGGGGAGAGGCCTGCTGAGTAAGAAACGGGTTTCTCCTCAGAGCCAGGATCTTGGAGCGTCACTTGGCCATTCACCCTTTGATTAATTCAGAGTGGTTGGAACCTTCCCATTCACATTAAGAGGACCAGGCAGAGGGCAAAGTCGCTCACCGGCGAGCCCGAGTGAGACCACAAATGGAGCTGCTGGTGACATCCCTGGGAAAGCTTCATCCCGCCAGTGGCCAGACCCTCCCTCCCTCGGCGGCCGTCGCCATCTGCGACTGCTGAGTTTTATGAATGCCCCAAACTGACTTTCCTTCAGTCGCAGGTCACAAGTCCCCGACTCTGATTTGGGTTTTAGTTTATTAGGGGATACATCATTTTGAAATAGGAAATGATCAATTAAAGCCATTCTTTTTATTTGGACTACAGTTTTACCTTATTCCCACATTATCTGTACATTTATTTTCCCATCTCATTCTGGCAGGAAGTTCTAAAGAACAGCTTGCCCTCACCCCCCACCCCACCTTCTTCTTAAAGACAGGCGAAAAGCCTTTTGTGTTTGTATGAGTCTGGCCAGGCCGCTGGGCTCCCATGAGGGCCTGTGAGAGGGCGTGGGAGACCCCAAGTCTCTTCCTGGGCTGGTGTGCGTGTGCACACACACACATCAGGAAGGTGGGGGGGAGGGGAGGGGGAGTGGGGGGCACGTCCAATAGATGGTGAGTTTCGGGGACTGTACCGTGTGGTCTCTAGCTCTTTCATCTTATTTGGGTACTTACTTAGCATTTCAAAAAATGCATATGCTCCTTCTCATTAACAACGGAACTAGCGATGCAAATACAGGGGTCGCTGATAAAAGCCGTTTGCATTCATTCCTTTCACACTAGTAAGAGCCATAATACGATAGTGCACCTGAACTCTCCGCAGCAATTATAGCAAAGGCGAGAGGAGCGAGGTCAGGCGGCCAGAGCACACTCATCGGCAGATTATGATACGGTGTCAGGACCCATCGGGGATCTCCTGGGAGTGTGGGGGAGGGGCAGAGTTCTAAGTTGGGGTGCTGGCTGTATATTGGAATTACCCGGAGGCAAACAACAGTAACAGCAACACAACATCAAACAAAGCCCTGATGACTGAGTGACACTTTGCAGGACTTGTCATTTAACAGTGAATAATCATTACACTGTGATTTAATGATTGGTTTGGGGCACGTCCCCCCGATGGAAAAACATCAGCACTTTCTGGGTAGTTCGAACATGCCACCAATGTAGAAAACCCATTCTTTATTCTATTTCCTCGTTGGACAACGTGAAGTCCAGGTCTGATGTGTTAAAGGGTTGATGAACTAACCTGGGCTCGGGGCATAAGTTTGGCATAAATGAGAGATTAAAACTCAAGGTCTGATTTGCCAGCATTATCGTACTGGTCACCAGCCAGCCATGTTCGCCGGGACTCAGGGGGTTTTCGGAGTTGAGATCTTCAGTTTTCAAAACAGGCCCCCTACCAGATCTCCTTGAATAGGAGGGATAACCGTACATCCACCAGGCGGCGTGGCTGTCGCTCAGAGTGATCTCCCTTTGCATGGGTGGCATCTTGTGGTTCATGAACGTGCGCTAATCAGCACGAACCTACAGGATTTGTGCTACTGCCCAGCCAGATTCCTAGTGCATGTGATGCTAAACGCATTTTCCAGATGAAGACTCTGCCCTTGAGTGACTCTGTCAAGATGGACAGATGGCAAGTAGACTAAGGTCTCTCATTTCTATAGCATTTTCTTTCTCCTGAACCATGGGCTCTGAGACTCTAGACCACTCGCAATCTGCTCGTCAATGTATAAAGCATTAAATGTCAGATTCATGCCACCACCCGATGGAAAGCCCTCAAGCTTCCTTTGACCTCTAGCTGTCGTCCTGGAGGAGGACTCTAATAAAAGTTATTGCATTTATAGGCGAGGAAGCGTATTGGCGATGTGGAGGTCCTCTGCGGGAAGAAGCTGAATTGGACAGTCTCAGGCTTCGGTAGGGACATCTGTTCGGAAAGAAGCACTTCCAACTTGTTCTTGTTGCAGAATTCATTCCATTGGTTCCTTGCCTTCTTCTCCCTCCAGGATGTCAGCTTCTTGAGGGCACAGTCTGACTTGCTTATGATTTTAGCCTCAGTGCACAGGAGTATGGGGGGTGCTTGGTCATGTCGGCAGAATCTTCCAGCAGCACTCAGCTCAGGCCACATGGGGCAGGGTCTCTGGAGGCCCTCCAGGGGGAGACATTAAAACAGCCCTCCTCTCCATGGTCCTACCGGGGCACAAACCTCAGGTCCCTCTAGGATTTTCCTTCTGCCCTGGGAAGTACAAGGAGATTGGGGCAGTCACAGGTTATTGATGTGAAGAGGCTCTTGATGTTCTTGGGAGAATGCTCTTTAGACACCGGCAGTGCCTCAGATGCACCATTTCTCAAAAACTTCCGGGATCTTCAAATGGTGAGAGGTTCTCTGTCCGTCTTTTGGTGGAGCGTGCCGTCGAATAGCACAGGAACAAGATGTCATGCTGTGCCTCCCAGGCCTTTGTGGTTCCCTCCATCTGCTTTCTTCCTCCCTCTCCATAAAGCAATCACAGTACCCCCAAGCACAATTTTCCTATGGCACTTATGACTGAAGATTTTATAATCAGAAGGTCCCATCAACATTCTTGAGGGTCACTGAGAATGTGTGTTTCTCTTCATGTAATAGATGTGTTTCTGGAAATGTGTAGGCAGAGCTTGAAAACTGTGCATCTTCTCCCCAGTAACTGGTCATTTCTGAACTCCCCTTAGATGCCCATTGTCTGTGAAAGAGAAGTGAGAGAAGCCCGCCACAGAAAGGGCCTTGAAAGGGGAGAATGCCAAGGCTAAGCTCTCAGCTGTGCAGTGCCCCTGGTGGGCAACCATTCAGATGAGGGAGCGCAGAGTTGCTGCCTTGGGCCTGTCCTCTGGCTCATTCCCACCAGGGCGGTGGGGAGTCTATGAGCATTCGGGTCTTGTGGGGCTGAAAGAATTTTCCCAGACCAACCCCAGGGGCAGGGCTGCAGAGGCCACGAAGGGAAGGGACTCCAAGGAGCTGAGTCAATGAAGAACAAGGAGGGGGGCCATATCTCTGGAGCCCCAAACATCCTGGCCTGCCCCCCCTTGCAGTGTCCCTCTCGACATGCACCCTCTCTGCATGCTGGGTGCTTGGTCCCAGAGGCCGGCAGCTCCAGGTCCCAGACAAGAGTGGGGAACTGCCCATGCCTCAGGCTCTGCATCTGACACCGCCCGAGACCAGACCCTAGGTGGCAAGGAAGAGGGCAAAGAAGGCGATCCTTTCAGGACTCATGCTAGCACAAGCCATGGGTCACAGCGCATACGTCCACCATGCCACCGAGGCTCCGGGATCCTCGGCCAGTGTGACCCGAATCCATAACACTGCAGAGGTCCAGGGTGGATGCATTTTCTTTTTTTCCTGTGAGTGATTACTTTCTCCCCAGACCACTGACGACAGAGAGAAGACAGGGTTCTGGGACCCTCGAGAAGGAATGGGGGTGGGAATCAGTGAGGAAGACAATGAGGAACATTGGAGACAATGAGGAGAAATGGAGAGAAAAGGGATGGAGGAAATAGAGTTATGAAGTACAGTGAGGAAACGGTGGCGAAAAATATACACGAGGTTATAAACTGACACCTGCCGTGGACATCCTCATCTGCACACCTCGGAAATTCTCTGGCAGACCACCCTGCCAGATGGTGGAGGGAGTCTCATGGGCCCCTTATCCCTCCTGACAGAGACTCGGGGGCTTGGGAAGGCTGTTACCAGCATCAGCCTCCTAGGGGACCCCTGTGCCCCACAGTGACATGCCCCTCCGCTCCTTGACTGAGCACCAGCAGGGATGCCGGTTGGGGAAACCCGACCACTCAGCATTTTCAGGAATGCTCAGAAGTAAATGGGAATTGGCCTCAGGCTGCTTCTGATGGTTTTCTCGGTTGTGTCTGGTCCCTCATGGGCCGGTTCCTCTCAGGGAGCTCCCTTCTTCCGTTCAGTGTTTTGGGCACGGCAACAGGGTTGTAGCTGCTGTTCCTGGAAGAAGGGGTCAGGAGTTGGGGGTCAGGGACCTGTCCCAGGGAGAGTCGAGTCATCTCAGGAAACACTGGCTCCGTTCTGATTCCCGGAAGTGAGGGCACCTCTGAGGTCCCTTGGGTCCAGGTTGGAGGAGCGTCAAACGTTTCCCCTTCTAGGATGACTGTGACCAAGATTCATGGATCCTCTTCCTGCAGGGGGTTCTAGGCGTGAACAGGATGGCAGGGGCCCCACGGAGCAAGGGAAAAGCCTTTATTAAAATAATCTCCGGGAGTGATTAGTGCTATGGGGAGATCCTGTCACTGAAAGTGACTCTGGGTATGGGCGAAAGAGCAAGGGAGAAACCTCGCAGGGCTGGCCAGGGGCCTCTCATAGGACGTGTTGCTGGTGCTGAGCCCTGAATCGTGAGTGTTGTCTGCATCCCCTGGCGGGTTCAGAGGCCTGATGGGGCCTCAGTATTGGGGCGCTGGCAGGAAGCCTTCCTGAGGAACTGGGATCCAGGCAGGGCCCGAGCACTAGCATCCACACTGCTGGGTAGGAGAGGGCCTTAATTCCATTTTCCTCCTCTGAAAAATGGCAATGATACATTTACCTCCTGGGTTGTCACGGGAATTCGAGAGTGCACGGTTAGTACTGAAGAATGGTCGTTGTTATTATTGGTGTATGAGGAGGCTCTTGGCTTCGGGGTACTCCCGCTCTGTCTGTGGCAACAGGAGAAAGGAATCCTTCGGCTTATTGGCTACCCTGGAGTTTTATAACCACAGACATAGGTTGACATAGAGGCAAGGTGAGCATTCTCCATAAGCTTCAACGTCTTCACTTACACGATGGGGATAATTTACCTTCATTGAACGGTTGTGAAAGGAAATTCTGTATGTGATAGGGACAAAAAATCAGAAGAAAATGACACCTGTCCAAGCAATGATGTGTATCTCTGTCCCCTCTTCTCTGTTCCCAGTTTTCAGGGGGTCAGACAGAGTGAACAAGATTTGCTGACTCCATTAACATCATGCCCAGATTCCAGGAATGGATGAGCACATGAGTGTCGGGCTCGAGCTGGACAGTCCAGGGAAAATCTCACTGTAGGGGACACCCCTTCAAGCTAGCAAGCATATTGGGAGCAGCTTTGAAAGACAGTGAAGTCTCTGGGAGGCAGTCTGAGAAGAGTGGCAACTGTTTATGGTCTATATATGGTCTCAAGGGTGGGGGCTGTTGCCTGCACAGGGCCCTAGGGCTTCCTGCTGTCTCTGAGGGACAGAGTACTGCTTTCCTCCCCTGCACAGAGGTCCATCGGTCAGTGTGAAGGCTCGGGAAATGCCCTGGCTTCTCACCTTCAGGGTAGCTCCAAGCCACTCCCCACATCTGCTCTTGTTCTAAAGGCATTTCATGCAATATAAAGCCAGGTCACCTGATATAGAATCCACTTGGTGGTAGGGTAGTTCTCTCCAAATACATCGTGGCTATTAGCATTCAAGAAAGTTCTCCAGACAAGTGAAAGCAAACAATTCCCTAAGAGGAACCTGGGGTTTCATCACATTGCTGAAAGGTAAATCACTTTTTTCTGATATATTTCTATTATTTTTTTTGACTCTGATCTCCCCTATTCTACCTGTATTATATGCCTCGCTATAAGCTGCATCGATTCCCTAGGAAGAACGACAGTGTAAATAAGAAAGTAAAGATTTCTGCGTAGGACAGAAAATGTTGTACAACCAGGATCTCTTATGTGATTAACTTGGTAGAATTAGCAACACGACTTCAGTTGCCTAGGAGAAAGGCAGTATGGTAGGACCACAGGTTTTAAGGTCTGATGTTTTTTATTTGAAACCTAACTTTTTAATTACAGAGATTGGTCATCAGGGGTTGGCAAACTTTCTTTGTAAAGTGCCAGAAAGTAAATATTTCCTGAGACTTCAGCCATGCAGTCTCTGTCCAGACTACTCAACACTGCCATTACGGTATAAAAGCAGCCAAAGACAATATGTAAATAAATGGGTGTGTCTATGTCAATAAAACTTTATTTGCAAAACCAGGCAGTGGGCCACATTTGGCCTGCAAGTTGTAATTTGCCAACATCTGTTAAAGAGCCTCAGTTTTCTCACCAGATGGATAGGGCATGTGTGTAAGACCTTGTCTTGCAGTGTTCTCATTAGGATCAATTGAGCTAATCTATATGGAAACCGGATATATTCCCAAACACTATGACATTACTAGTAGTTATTTATCTATGCTCCCTGACCCTTATATTTTAGTTTTTGCACTAAAATTTGGTATGATGAGGAACTGCCCACGGTAATTTGTGGTAGCCCATGGGTTCCATTGGGTTACTTGGCCAGTGAATGGTGGGTTACCCGTGGAGTGAGGGATCTTTACGGGACAGGCAAAGGCTAGGTCACCTGTGGTTCAAAGCCAGTGGCTTGGTAGGCCAAGAGAGACACTGTTTGGGACAGCCTGGGAAGAATGGCTGTGTAGGTGAAGAAGGCCTGAGGACAGCAGCATTGTGCGCCAGCTGGCCCAGCCCGGAGGCAACCAGCTTGCCCGAGAGTAGAGTCGTGTGGCGCTGGAGGTCAGCAGTGGGCTGGAGGTCCCAGTGTCTTTTGTCTCTGGGTAGGTGTGGTCGTGTCCTCTGAGCGTCTGCTCAGTCTGCTGCACTGGTTGGAGCCCACAGCCCGCCGTCCCTAGGGAGGCCACTCCTGCTCATCCACTTACTCCGTGGGCTCAAGCAGAGGTTTTCAGGCTCGAGCCAGAGATGCAGAGATCCTGAGAACTCTTTGATGTTGCAAGGGCCAACGTGGATGAAGAGGGTCCCACTGGGTGCCTGGAGCTCTGGATGCTGGTTCCAGCTTTGCTGTGACAGATTCCCATGGTCGAAGACAGCTCAGCTCTCCGGGCTGACCTCCCCACCCTTGTGATGACAACGTTTCAACCAGACTAGCAGTCAAACACAGGTGGTGCACTCCGGCCTCGAGTCAGCTTTATTTGGTCTGCACACTATTTAATATTTTTTAATTTTCACTTTCTTACCGTTTTAAGAAGCGCAACATAACGTTTATCATTTCGATTACATTTCAGGGTGCAATTTAGTGGCGTTAAATACACTCATATTGTTGTGTGACCGTCATCACCCTCCATTTCTTGGCCTTCTTCATTGTCTCCAACAGAGGCTCTGTCTCCGGTAAACACTCACCGCTAACCATGTGGGTCTGCAGGGTCTGTGCGAAGGGTCCCTTGGGAGCGTCTGGCTCCCGTGGGCAGTTCGGTTGATCAGACCGCCCTGTCCTAGCTCAACTGCCCAGGGCCATGTACGGAATGTATCCACGCCGTGCCGTCAGTGTCTCGCCCGCCGTGTGTCAGATGGCTTTCCCTGTATTCTGAGTGGGCCGTGGGCATACAGGACAGCATCCTTGGCTTTAGAACGGAAGCTGCACAAGTATTCAGAGGTAACGGGACATTATGTCTGCAACCCAGACCCAAACAGTGTGGGAAAGTAGTCATAGAGAAGCAGAGAGAGAATGATAAAACAAGTGTGGTCACATAGTCACAGGTTACATTTGGGAAATCTGAATGAAGGGATGTCCAGGAATCCTTTGAACTCTTTTTACAACTTATCTGTGAGACTGAATCGCTTCAAAGTAAAAAGTTAAAAAACAAACATACAGATGCTGTCCATAGAAAAGCTTACGATGAAAAACTTTTTTTTTTAATAAAGGGATATGTTGGCATAGAAATAATTTCTGTTCTGGAAGGAAGCATAGAAACTGTCAGCAATATTTATCCTGGAGAAGAAAGGTTTTGCTTTTTATTTTACGGCTTTCTGTACCACTTGAGTTTTCTGATCATGTGCATATATTATGGTTTTATCTTAAAAATGTATATCTGTCAAGGGGCGCCTAGGAGGCTCAGTCATTAAGCATCTGCCTTCGGCTCAGGTCATGGTCCCAGGGTCCTGGGATCCAGCCCCGCATCGGGCTCCCTTCTCAGCAGGGAGCCTGCTTTTCCCTCTCCCACTCCCTCTGCTTGTGTTCCTTCCCTAGCTGTGTTCCTCTCTGTCAAATAAATGAATAAAATCTTTTTTAAAAAGTATATCCATTAAATAGGTAAAGAAAATATTGTCAATTAAAAATATTTTTCATATTTCTCTCGAAAAAATTCCCAGTAAATGAAGGGGCTGGGAGAGAGCCCAGGTTCTACAGAGGATGGAGAGGGAAGGTTAAATGGGGCTGTGGGGAAACAAAGAAGACATAGTGGGAGATGGGGTACCAGGCTGTGGTTGGTAGCTTTCTCCCAGTGACAGGCAACAGAGCTTGCCAGGCTAGCCCATGACAAAGGTGGAGGCAGAGGGGAGCCCAGGCACCTGTCAGTATTTCCTTTTGAACAAGCTGGAAGGTGTGGACAGAATAATTCCCAGGCCCTGCCCTTCTCCCTTCCACATTCAGAGTCTTTGGAGGCAACACTCGACTGTCCAGATCTCTGGGGGGCACCTAGCTCACTCGCTAGGGGGCTGGAAACGTATGGACTAGCTCCAGGCCCTGTGATATCGGAGGAGCCTATTCCAGAGAGAGGAGAAGAGACAGAAACTTTCAAAGAGGGGAGTACCCAACAGAAGTGAGGGGGCAGGGGGCTTGCATCTCACTGTGACCCTTGGACATTAGCCTCAGGGGTGATTGGTGGTCTTACAGATACTAGTGATTGAGCTGCACCATTCTTTGCAGAACCATTAAGAATGTTCTTGCCATCAGAAAGAGGGAAAGGGGAAAGAGGAGAAGCAGGAGGAGGGCTGGGGAGAGGGAAAAGAGAAGGGGAAGAAGAAGTAAAAATAATAATAATAATAATAAGAAGCCTGCAGTTGTGAGATCCAGGGTCATATGTCCATGTAGTTGGTGTGGTCAATAGACAATGTAGAAAAGCTCTCATAATTGTAAGTAGGGTGTTTCTATGCACAGCTATTACTTGCCAGGATTTAAATAATCACCTTAATGGAACTGAGGAGCTCATGATAAACTGTCTTTCTGAAATAATGAAGTTCTGGGTTTTAATTCTTTCACTGTGACCATCAAGTTTCATGCCATGATGCCAAAGAGCTATCTTCAAAATGTGCACAGAACATTTACTTTTCTGTGTGCTATATACCAGTAAGGATATTTCCATGAGATAGGTTTTACATGTGCTTAATTTTTTTAAAAAAAATTGCTTCTTACTGTATTACCGGAAAATAGATTTTTGTGTAATGTAGTATAACAACAGTTTGAATTTTCTAGGGCACTGTGATGTTCTAGCTTCATATTTTCTGTGAACTCGAAAGACGGGGAAGGATGATGAATTGTGCAGTTCTGTGTGGAAAAAGGAGTTCTTTACAATGGGAGATGAAAGGCTCTATTAGGTCATTTTGTCCGACGTGGGAGAGAGCACTCCTGGGCGTTTGTGAACACTTTGTCTGGTTCCATTCTAAATGACTCAGCTAATGAGCTTTCCATGACCCGACTTTGGAAAAGTGTCCACAAATCTACAGGGCTTCCTGATTAAGAACAACTTTTCCTATTTTGATGAATTTTCTTGTGTTTCTGTATTATTAGCTGACAATCCCTTTTCATTCTGTCATGATGGTGAGCTTCTCAGAATAGGACATTCTAAAAAAATTTAATTTGTGTCTCTCTAATGTTGCCCTAGCATAACTTTTAATAAAATATTTTCATGTACACCTTGAAACTCCTTTTGACTCACTAGTTGTTTCTTCCTCTCCAGAAGTCTTAGAGCTAGATTCGGAATTTTAGGGGATGTTAGCTGAAGTTCAGGGCCCAGTGCCATGCCCAAATCTGAATTAGACTTATGTAACTATTGATATGTCTGGCGACGAAGGATCTAGGCACCAAGGGTCCTATGGTCAAAGCCTCATCTGCTACTCACGAGCTGCACGATCTTGAGCAAGTTACATGACCTTCTAAGCCTCAGTTTTCTCATCTGCAAAATGGATGTAATGGTAAATGATGGGTTACCCCATACCCATTTATCACTAGGATAAATGTATAAAGCATTCAGTACTGGGTCTGACTATAGTCAATGTGCACTGAACGTTAACTCCTGCTGTTGCTAGAAATATAAGTCAAAAATCTTTTGGAGTCACGTGGGTATTTAAAATAGTTGGAATTTGGGGGCACTGGCCATCTTATTTGCCTTTCCCTCCTTCCAGTTCCTGTCGGTCTCTTGTGCAGAGTGGGCTGTGGCTTCTGAAGTCATTAATCCAGGCTGGCCCAGAGCATCTCCGTTAATGCTGGGACTCCTTAAACTGGGTTCTCTTGCCAACTGGAAAAAGCACGCAGTTTTCTCTGTAACATCTCAGCTCATCGGCTCTGTGGCATTCTGATTAGTCACCTGCCTAGGTCACTGCTGAGGCTGCCTCCTGGATGGCAGGTCTGCACAGCAGACTCAAGATAACCCCTGGGTGTTCCCAAGGACTGGAGTCTGCCTCTCCATTGTCTCTGCAGGAAGCAGGCCAGCTGGCCCTCCCTTCCACTGCAGTGGCCTCTGCGCCCCCGTGGCTGGGATGGCTGTCCCTTTTTACTCTCCTTTCTATTACCTTCTGCCCTTAGGCCTCCAAGCACGTTGCCAACTAACCTCAGTGCTGCGTGAATCCCACTCTAAGCCCTGTGCCAACCAGCTCTCTCCAGTGCCTCTGCTTTACGACGCCAGCTCCACTCCAAGGGCAACTGGTTAGGGTCCCAGGACATCGAGGCTCTCACCTCAATACTGACCCTTGTCCTCATATCAGAAGAGAACCCCTCTGACCCCGTACAAGGTCAGGAAGGACAAGAATGTACCTTGACCTCAGCAGCTAAGTGTTATTAGACCTGGGCACCTGGGCCACCCCAAGTGTCAGCCACTGGTCTTTAATGTGGGGCTCCTGGATGCTTCCTACAGCCCCCAGCCATGCTTGGGCAGGTCTGTATTTGCAGAAAGATCACTTCTTCTGGGTCCACCGGCTCTACTGCTTTCCCTTTACAAGGGAACACCTGCTCTCACTCTGTTGCATTCGGGTGCTTGTATCACAAGGTGCTTGGCACAGATTTTTAGATTTTCCTGGTTGCGGTGCAAATTGGACAGGCAAGACATACCTGAGTCTGGGTGCGGCCATCTTCACGGTCAAGATCACTGCGACTGCATTATGAGTATTCTACTGGAGCTGTTCCTGACTCAGTCAGTCACCAGAGTAACTACAGTCTTACCCCATTATCGATGGTCGTTGGCTTTGTTAGGATAAATCTGCCAGCCTTTCCTATGTTAATATGGCAGCCTAGCTTTGGGTCCATGAGGGTCTTTTGGCCTTCCCCATTTTCTAATATTTGTTCTTGCAAATGGGGTCATGGTGACACCGTAGTCATCTGACCTGGCCAGGGTCCATTTCCTAGCGGAAATACAGTAGGAGTATCCCTCTTGCATTTGAAAAAATAAACAAAGTCCAGATTTCTCATATTAATCACTACAGGGACCAAACTTCCTCTCTGGAGGAATGGTGGCCTCAAAATCATCATGGAAGTGTAAGGAAGCTCTGAGGTGTTTCTATTAAAGAGGCTCATCTGTCCATCTGTCACACGGAGGGCAGTCGTCTTGACACAAATACGTGGAGTGAGACAAATGTTGCAAAGTAGAAAAGGTTTTCCCTTGAATGGGGAAGGCACAGCTTTCTTCTGCAAAGACGTGCTTGTCCAAGTGACTGGGCTTGGAGGTGCTCAAGGGAGTCCTGAGGAGAAGATGGGGGACAAGAAACTTTTGATCTCGCTTTAGTCAAGGCAGGTCAGCTCTTGTCTCATCTCTCTATGTGTGTGTATGTGTGGAGGGGGACCCTGTATATGTGTGTGCGTCCGTAGTTAAAGAAAGTCTGAGTACCACCTTAGGCTCTGTGAAATAACCAGAACTCTGTAGAGTCGAAATGATGTAGGCATGCCTCCCATAAATATTGAAAGTATTTATGAGGCTTCAAGGAAAATGGCAGTGGGCTCGGGGAGATGAATCTTTGTATATACTTCCTTCCTTTGGACACTTAAATGCTAGTTCTCATCCTGTAGTTCATATGTATGATGATACTTTTGCAACTGATAAATACAAATCTATTTAAAAATTACTGACACAACAGGGTTCTGTCATGACTGTCATATTTTTCTGATCGGTATATCCTCGAGATACAACTGCCGAGAGCGGAATGCGCAAACGTATTTGTTGCTCAGGTGGGACCCCCACTCTTGGAAAGCTGGAGAAGTCCTCCTGCCTTATCTTAGTTAACTCTCAAACCTGTCAAGTGAGCCAGTTGTAGTTACCCTACTGAACAGTCCTTTGCTGTTATTTTGTTCCAATATTCAAGTGGGACAACTCAGCAACAGCATTCCCTGGCAGTCCGTCCGGACAGCCTCTCCTGCCGGCCCACAGGGTGACTATATTTGGTGAGCAAGTATTCCCTGGGCTCTGCGAGAAGGCTTTTGACCAAGCCTCCCTTACATCTGACAGGCACTTGAACAGGTCCAAAATAAAACAGATGCAGGCCATCTTCCCCTCCCTGTCCCGGTTGCCGTCCTGGGCCTCCTGGGAGAAGTGGAAGGGTGTTTCCAGGGACCCACGCCCAGTGCAGAATTAGATCCACTTCCTTCCCCTCCCTTGGCCTTGGAGTCAGCTGGAATGTGGGTGGGAGGTGTGGACGGAGTTAACATGCCCTCGCCCAAATCACCGAAACTCATACAAGCAGGCACTTGGCTAATTTCAAATATGAACGCATTTTCCTGGGCTGTTTTTGAGCATTTTTATAGATAGCAAATGAATCCTTACACATGACCTTCACAGAGTCCCAGCTAACCACTGCTCACCCTTTCTTATTTATTTATTTTTTAAGATTTATTTATTTATTTTAGTGGGGAGGGACAGAGGGAGAGAGGTCCTTCAGCACACTCCATGCTGGGGATGGGGCCTGACACAGGGTCAGTCTCACACCCCCGAGGTCACAACCTGTGTCGAAACCAAAAGTTGGGTGCTTGACGGAGTGTGCCACCCAGGCACTCCAGACCACCGCTCATTCTAAATTGACTTCTGTTTCTACAATATGATAAAGGGTCTTCCTGTTCATCATTCTTCGCTCATTCCTGGACATCTCATGGACAATTTTCCTTGCTGTGTGCTTGAGAAGACACAGATGCTCCGTCGAAGAGAAGTCCAAATCTGCGAAGCAATATGTTGGCAAGAAGAAAAAACAGAATGCACCACATCAATAATCTCATGTTTTTCCAGAAGGAGGTGGAAGGGTAAGATCTGTAGAGCAAGAAGAAAATGAGAAATTAGAGCTCAGGAAATTGGTGGAAATACCATAGCCCCAGCTTTTCTTCGGGAGCAGCCATTTTCTCTCTATAAAGCAGGGCATGAAGTGATGAAGTCCACTACAGCTCCAGGTATGGCTTGCTTTCTTTTTTAAAGATTTTATTTATTTATTTATTTATTTATTTATTTATTTATTTATTTATTTATTTGAGAGTAGGTACGAGTGGGGAGAGAGGCAGAGGGAGAGGGAGGGAGAGAATCTCAAGCAGACTCTGTGCTGAGTGTACAGCCTGACGCTGGGCTCCGTCCCGCGGCTCTGAGATCACGACCTGAGCTGAAGTCAAGAGTTGCATGCTTAACTGACTGAGACACCTCCAGACATGTTTTTATTTCTCTTTTTTTTTTAAAAAGATTTTATTTATTTGACAGAGAGAAACACAGCCAGAGAGGGAACACAAGCAGGGGGAGTGAGAGAGGGAGAAGCAGGCTTCTCGCTGAGCAGGGAGCCCGATGTGGGGCTCTATCCCGGGTCTCCAGGATCATGACCTGAGCTGAAGGCAGTCGCTTAACCAACTGAGCCAATTATTATTTCTAATAATTCCTAGTGAAACCACTTCTGGCTGCGAACCCTGATTCACCTCACGCTCTGGGCAGGGTTTTCTGTTTTGGTTTTTGAAGAAGCAAAACATGACCCATGTATACCCCAGGTCATTCTAGTTGAACATGTATTATGTATCCACAGCCTGTAAATATCTTCAGAAAACTATTTTATCTGCCAGTAAGTATCAGTATCATCAAAATGATTTGCATCTCACTAGGCCCTTTATTCTAAGGAGCGATGGAGTTGAGACCTGGGAGAAAGAATCTAAGTGATTCCATTCATTAAATATTTAGTCTTTATGAAGCTTCAGAGAGAATGACGTGTTGCCATGGAAAACAAAGGCAAGCTCAGTGAGCCTGGAACCCAGGAGTTAGGCAGTGACTCCTCCCGAATACTGGGAGACCCTTGGTCTCTAGCTCACAGCTGAAAGCAGCAGCTGCGTAGGGAACCGCAAGGACAGGGTGCCTCAGTCAGCCGTCTTCAGTGGGGAAGAGCTTATTTCCTTTATTCCGCTATTATGTTTATGCAGAGAACTCAGGAAGGGAGCAGCAGTCTTCCGGAGATCACAGATGAGCACTGAGCCCACAGCCAGGTAAAGGGTTCAAGTGAAGGTAACTACAGCAAGTCCAGTGGTGTTTTCTTGGACCATAAGCAGGCAAGTGGGTAAGGCTCACAGGTACTGAGAATTTGTTATTTATGCTAAAAAAATCAAGCACGTGACTATTTCCCTTAAACCGGGGGAGCCAGCCCTAGTGACTGGAGGAGCCCCTGGTGATGGACACTGCATTCCTAGATCACCTTTGCGGGGGGAAGCAGCAAACACTGCTCTAGTCAGGGAAGCAAACAAAAAACTGTTCCATTCTGTTTGAGCGATGCGCATTGGACGAGCGCTGCCACAACCTGGGGTGTCTTAGAAGTCCCCCAGCAGCCCATACGCGGAGGGAGGGAGCTTGTGGGCTCAGATGTTCCATGGGGAAGGTGGGACCTGTCCTCACCCTTGTGGGAAATCTCTGTCATTGTCATGATGTTGGAGACATGTGGGCTTTGAGACCCTCAGCACTGGGCTCCGGCGAGTTGAAGGAACATGGCAGTGGGCCGTAGACGAGCAAGGGGGGGGAAGCTGAGGGGGGTGGCACCTGCTGCCATCCTGTTCAGTCTGTCCCTCTGCAGTATTGTTTCTTTCACTTTGGGAGTTGATATCATCACCTGTTCATGAGTTCTATCAACACGATTCTTCTTCTTTTTTTAAAAAGACTTTATTTATTTGAAAGAGAGAGAGAGAAAGAGAGAAACAGCATGAGTAGGGGAGGAGGGCAGATGGAGAGGGAGAAGCACACTCCGTGATGAGCAGGGAGCCCAATGAGGGACTCGATTCCAGGACCCCAAGACCATGACCTGAGCTGAAGACAGACATTTAACTGACTGAGCCACCCAGGCGCCCCTTACCAAAATGATTCTTTTTTTTTTTTTTTTTAAGATTTTATCTATTTATTTGACACAGAGAGAGTGAGAGAGATCACAAGTAGGCAGAGAGAGCGGAGAAAACAGGCTCCCTGCTGAGCAGAGAGCCCATGCGGGCCTCCACCCCAGGACCCTGAGATCATGACCATGACCGGAGCTGAAGACAGAGGCTTTAACTCACTGAGCCACCCAGGCGCCCAACCAAAATGATTCTTAAAACAGCTCTCAGGGGCGCCTGGGTGGCTCAGTTGGTTAAACGACTGCTTTCGGCTCAGGTCATGATCCCGGAGACCCCGGATCGAGCCCCACATCAGGCTGCCTGCTCGGCAGGAAGCCTGCTTCTCCCTCTCTCACTCCCCCGCTTGTGTTCCCTCTCTAGCTCTGTTTCTCCCTGTCAAATAAATAAATAAAATCTTAAAAAAATATATATATATTAAAAAAAAAACAGATCTCAGGCATCATTTATACCTGATGCAAATATAAAATCGTGGGTACCCAGCACCAGGCGTTTAGGGCTCGGATGGATGCAGGGAAGGGTGTCTGTGTAGGGGACGGTTGTGGAGAGGGGCAGTTTCAATGTCTCAAGTCTCAGAGAACAAGGAGAGTTTTACCTGTCTGGGCAGGTGGGATGAGGCCAGCCTCTCTGAGGACCCTGGGAGTCTCCCCCCCCACGTCCTCTCCTGACCGAGGCCTCCATAGAACTCCCTCTTCCCCAGGATTGGGGTCCAGCCTTGATTCAGGCCAGCTGTGGACCCTTGACTTGCTCTGTTGGATTCACATTTCCAGGGTGACTCTGGACCTATGGGAGAGGTACACGGGGTGTCTCTGCAGCCATGGCTGCCGAGAAGAGCCAGGCATAAACCTACCGCAGGAGGGTGTCAGAGCCCAGGACCCAGAGGAGCCCCCTGGAGGGGGAGAGGCGGGGGGAATGGCTTTACCTTCTCTAGTTTCCCCTTCCACATTCCAACACCCTCCACTCAGTTGGCCCTTTCCAGGGAAATAGAAGAATAAACGGAGTTGCTACCGACTCACTTCAAAAGAAAAAAGTTTCTTTTATCTTCTGTGTAAGATTAGGAGGCCAGGCACATTTACTTGTGTCTGAATACTTTAAACACACTCTTGGGAAAACATAAACAGGATTTATATGAAATGCTTTAATCCCCCCAAAGAGCAATGAACTCTGTTGAAAGGGCACCAGCCATTCTGGAGTTGGGTGGGATAATGTTGCTTACGCCTCTTTCTCACCTGTGACTGGGTAGTGGCCTAAATTCAGCCATAAACATCTTTGCAATACCTCATGGGTGCAGGGGCGGCACGAGGAAAACAAAGATGAGCAGAAATGGTCTGCAACTGTGCAGAGTTCGAGATCCTGGGTCGCCTGGGTGGTTCAGTCGGTTAAGCGTCTGCCTTCAGCTCAGGCCATGATCCCAGGGTGCTGGGATAGAGCCCTGCATTGGGTTCCCTGCCCAGTGGGGAGTCTCCCTCTCATTCTCCCCACACCCTGCTCGTACTTTCTCTCGTGTGTTTTCTCTCTTGAATAAATAAATAAAGTCTTTAAAAAAATAGAGCTCAAGATCCCATGTATATAGCAAGCCTCAATTTATGATTTTTAATTGATCTGACTTTCTTATCCTGTGAGTCTGATTCTCAGTGAGTTCCTTAGGAGATGACTGCAATCCCATATTCCTAAAAATATAAGTGTGGATGGAATTTTGGCAGGCTGGATCACTGAGCAGGACACATGCTAGGATGTAGACCTTGCCTCTCAAAATACAACTGGCTGAAGGTCTTCCTGGGTAAAGCGCTCTGATTATGAATCCTTTGGAAAAGAAATGAGCCCTTCCTATATCTGTCTGGTAAACCAGGACTTTCGCAGCCTCACAGAACTTTATAGGAGAGTGGATTTCAAGATTGTCCCTGGCAATGGGCTTACTTTAGGGATGAGGAAACTAGGGCCCAGATAGGTTCATGTCCGACCCAAAGTCACACAGCAACTGTGATCCCGTCCGGGCTATGTTTAAAGGTTTGCATGTAGACCCAACATCGTGCAGCATGATTGCATATTGGACTTTCTGCATCATTTCAAGAGGCAGATTAAGGCCAACACTTATGAACTTTCTGGTGGGAGAATGGATACACACACACGCACACACACGCACACACACTCTTGCACTTGCATGAACACTTTTATTTTTACAAAGAGAAGGAAAATTGGGAAAAGAAGTGCTAACCCCAACTCTTTCATCTTGGAAGGGCAGGGACTACATTGACTTAAAGTGTGTGAAAAACTCATTTTGTTTTCTTAACATTACTCAAGTTCTTAAAATAAAGTGGAGATAAGTTTAGAAGTCAGGTGGGACGGAAGAGGAAGGTGGCTTCTCTTCCTCCTATGAATTAATGTCTCTGTTGTCTGTGTTCTATTATGTCTTTGGAAATAATAATTCTGGAGGTTTATTTTCATTTTATTTATTTATCAATTTACTTTTTTGGCTGCCCCATTTGGCGGCCCGTGGCCTGCATTCATAGGGTTAGAACTGCCGAGAGAGGGTTGTTTGCTTTCTGTGTATGAATGAGTATCTGCCAGAAACTCACAGCCCGAGTCCTCTATTTGTTTTTAGAGCGTGATCATGATTTTTCTGACAATGTACCCTTCCTCCCACCCCCATGTCAGCTGGAGAAATTTTGGCTCCTTTGTGGGTGGAAAACAATCCAAGGCGTGCCCCAGTGGCATTTTCTCCTGTGACTCGTGGGGCCTCTGAGCTGCCCCTGATGGCCCAGTGGTGGCTGGCAGGAAATTAGTGCCACCCTGTTTCCAGTGATGGAAAGAGAGTCAGAGGACCCTACCTCCCAGAGATGCAGCTCCCTGGGCCGCGTCCCCCACTCTAAGCACAACATGATGAGATAATGCAACCGGCAGGCCTTGGAAAGGTGAAGCATAGGGTGCTGGCATGGTTGAGCCCCTCCAAGTGGGAAGGGCTTATCTGCGTTAGTCCTGGCCTCTGTGTCACTTCTAATGGGACTTAAAAGCAATTCTCTAAGTGGATTAGGTCTAGAGATTAACTTGAGTATCCTGTGTTGAAAGGCCTGGGTTTCACTCTCTCCTGAGACCAGTATTTCCAACACTTCTGCGGCGGCTGCCGTGCTGGTGACCCCACTGGCGAGAAGGGGGAGTTGGACACCATCTTTTTGTTCTGATTCGTCCACTCACTTCACTCTCTTTCAGACCTGCCCGTGGCATCACACACCCCGCCTCACGCTGGTTCCGAGCTGCATCCCTTCCTTTAACGGTTGGGGCATTTCCTCAACAGTCATTGGAAATCAAAATGTTGAAAGAGGACCTGCTCACGGGTTGGTTGGGAAGGTGTCAGAAGGTTCTTCTTCAAGAAATGTTCAGGGCTCCCAGAATCACTGGGTACGGAGGTTGGAGGGATTCATTGAACAGTAGAAGTCATAACCGAATGCAGAGTTGTACAAGAACATGGGACTTAAGGTTGCTGTTGGTCATGCCAGCCCTGAGGAGCAGGATGAAGAGGAGGGAAACATAGCAGCCAGGGGGCTTTAGGGGTGAGGCTTCCTAGACTTCCACAGGATCTCTTCATTGTGGCAAAGACCAGAAGAGGAAGGAAGGGGACTCTTCTCGGCTTAGGGGTTGGGCACATCATTGCCCTCAGATGCCAAGGGGATAGAGAAAAACATCACCAAGGTGGAAGCCATTTGCTGAGCACGCTCTTATCAAAGCAGCCTTTGTTAATTGTATATTGTTTCTGTAATTCCTGCCAGGAGGACAAGGAGTAGAAAGCGTGTACACATTCAAGCATCCACTGTGATTTATGTCTTTCAGGAATTTTCCAAGTAGCTCATTTGCAAACCTCACAGCAACCCTTGAGGTAAAGAACGTTGACTCCATTGTGCAGATCTCAGGTGTGAGAACCCCGGGAAATCGCTTCAGATCAAGTGCCTCAGAGGTAACAGGGCAAGGATTTGAACCCAGGACGTTCAGTTTACCCAGGACTGACTGATGGTGTGATGCCCACCCTGTGTTCTTATCAGATGGAGGATGTGGATTTTCCAATTCAGTTGTGGAATCCGCATTTGGCTCAGGGGAAGATCGGCACCCTCCCCCACACTTGCCTGTGCACATGGTGACCAGCTGTGGCTCCCGCCCAGGGGAGAGTTGGAGCAGAGCCAAGACTGCACATCAAAGACTCGCGGGGAAGTGTGCGCTGCATTTTCCTGGCTCTGGCCTCAATTGCATGCTTTCTGGGCTGTATGAAATTAACCATGGCAAAAGGATTGGGGGGATCCTGTTGTGGAGGACAAACACTCTTTTCCCAGCTTTGTCCAATCCAATTACAACTGTTGATAGGTAGGCAGGTAGTGGATGGTGAAAAAAAAGCTTCAGAGGTTTCTTTATAGTAAGTTCTTATGACTCTCCCTGGGAAATGAAAGAATCCTTGACCAAACAGTTGAAACTGCTTAAAATAAAAAAAAAAAAGCAGAGATCAAAGGAGTATAAATTCTTAGTCATTTAGCTGTGTCATGGAAGGAGATAATCTTACCAATTTTTCGAAGAATTAGAATAGTGTAAAATATCCTTACTAAAATTCTGTGGGATTAATAATTTAGAAACAGAAATCTACCCAGCCCCCACATTGTGCTTTGCATAAAGTTGTGCATGACCCCAGATAGCTTCGAGCCCAGTGGGAAGACAGTCATTTGAGCCATCAGAGTCCCAAACAATTAGGAGCGCAGTTGAAAGTGAGCGCAAGACGATTTAGAAACAGGGAGAAGGGCAAGAGTGGTTTTGTTTGGGGGAGCGAGGAGGATCTCAGAGTCTTCCCCAAGATGACAATATTCTAGCAAAAGGGTAAAGGCTTGCTGGGCAAAGGAATGAAGCATAGAGGGTTGAGGGAGCCACCTAAGCAAAAATGTGAACATGAGAAGGGGCTGGCAGATTTGGGAGCTGGCTTCTGGACCGTCATTCAGAAGTAAAGGGTGATTGTTGTCTACCGTAAATGTGGAGTGTAGCATTCCAGATTATTAGAAGATACAACAGATTGTACTATATGGTATCAGGACGCACCGGCTTTAGGTTTAAAAAGACCAGGTTAGGGGGCGCCTGGGTGGCTCAGTTGGTTAAGCGACTGCCTTCCGCTCAGGTCATGATCCCGGAGACCTGGGATTGAGCCCCACATCGGGCTCCCTGCTCGGCGGGAAGCCTGCTTCTCCCTCTCTCACTCCCCCTGCTTGTGTTCCCTCTCTCGCTGTTTCTCTCTGTCAAATAAATAAATAAAATCTTTTAAAAAAAAAAAGACCAGGTTAGAATCTGGGCTCTGCCTCACGATTCATTCATTCATTCATTCAAATATATTATCAGGTAATATGCTTGGTTCTGTATGAAAAAAAAATGAGTGAGGGCGTAGTAGCTGCTCTTACAAGACATGAGAAATGTAGAGGTAAAGTGATATATAGAAGAGTCTAGAATAGGGGTTTTTCTTCATCCAAGTACTAACCAGGCCCTACCCTGCTTAGCTTCTGAGATCAGACAAGATGGGACTGGGTCAGGGTGGTGTGGCCACAGACCGCGTAGGGGGCTTCTCTTGAGCCCCTGTAAGGGCAAGGGGTAGAATCAATGATAAAAGAGCTTTTCTTGGAGGAAATGACCTTTGATCCCATTTTTAAATCTGAATGGAAGTCAGGAGGCTATAAGAGGGTGGGACTAGGGGAGAGATGAGAGAGCCTTCCAGGCAGAAAAGATCCGGATGGGGGGGGGCGGGACACAGGACTTCTGCTCGTAGGAGGACCCAGAAGCGAGTCTGGGTTGGCGGGTGTGTGAAATGTGAGCTGGGGGGCAGCAAGTAGGGGTGGTGACGTCTTCAGGGCGGGGCGGTGGAAGGATCTGTACCGCGTGTTCTGTGTTTCATTCTGGCTGCATATGAGAATCACCTTAGGGTGCTTTAAAATGGTAAAATGTTCAGCCCCAGTACAAGGGGTCCTGATTTAATTGGACCCAGCCCTGGCTGTACTGTTGTTTGTTTGCTTTTCCAGTCTGTGCGACTGATGTGTACCCGGGGTAGAGAACTGCTGCTGTGGGGGTGGGAAGCTGCCGCAGGGCCCTAGGAAAGGCGTGCCGTCCTTGGCTTTGTCGGAGAAGAGGGTCTTCTCATACAAGTCTGGAGGACCAGCGACATAAGAAATAGGGAAAACGTTTTGGAAGTGAACCTCCAGGTAACCCAGGATGGAACCATACAAGAGATGATGGGGCCTGAGTGGGGCACTGGTTCTAGGAATAAAGACAGATAGGAGGAGGTGTTTCTGAGAGACATTCAGGAGGTAAAACCAGCAGGAGTCAACCCATGACATAGAGGTGAGGGTAAGGGAGGACATAAGGATGGACCCCACACTCGCTGTGGGCTCTCTTGTGGGACAGTCTGCTCACATAGAAGACACCCAGGTGCCAGGTGGGGTGCCTGGGTTGCTCAGTTGGTTAAACCACTGTCTTCAGCTCAAGTCATGATCCTGGAGTTCCAGGTTCCAGTCCTGCATCGGGCTCCCAGTTCCGCAAGGAGTCTGCTTCTCCCTCTGACCTTCTCCCCTCTCATGCTCTCTCTCACTCTCTCTCTCAAATAAATAAATAAAATGTTAAAAAAAAGACACCCAGGTAAATTTGCATTTAGGATAAAGAAGTACCCCTTTAAGTATACGCCATGCTATGTGTGTGTGTGTGTGTGTGTGTGTGTGTGTGCGCGCGTGCGCGCGCGCGCATGCGTGTGTGTTTCCCTTAAGTCTGACAATCTTAGTTCCTGGGCCAAGATAGATACAGCAACTGAACAGAAAATATGGGAGTAGGAGAAACCTTGGAATTGTATTGACAGTGAATCCAGATCTGGACTTGTGACTTTTACCATGTGCAGTGGAGATGTCCACTTGGCTGCTGGGTATCTATGTCCGAAGTCGGCAGAGATATCCAGGCTGAAATCATCAGTGTATTTACGTAGAGGTTGAAACCACAGAATGTGGATGAATTTTCTGAGGCACGCCAGACAGAGCAGGGGAAACAGTAGCCCAGGATGGAACACTACTTTCTTGGCCCCCCCCCCTTTTTTTTTTTTTAAAGATTTTATTTATTTGACAGAGAGAAACACAGCCAGAGGGGAAACACAAGCAGGGGGAGTGAGAGAGAGAAGCAGGG
Source organism: Spilogale gracilis (assembly GCA_004023965.1). Taxonomy (NCBI): domain Eukaryota; kingdom Metazoa; phylum Chordata; class Mammalia; order Carnivora; family Mephitidae; genus Spilogale; species Spilogale gracilis. Next base: position 106,964 of record PITA01004263.1, read on the forward strand.
TTCCCGCCGAGCAGAGAGCCCGATGTGGACTTGATCCCAGGTCTCCGGGATCATGACCTGAGCTGAAGGCAGTCGCTTAACCAACTGAGCCACCCAGGCGCCCCTCTTGGCCCCTTTGAGCAAGTCATGTAACTTCTCTGAACTTTCGCTAACCAGAGAATAAGAAACTGGAGAATAATCAAACCCACGTCACATGCTTGTCATATACATGTCTTAGAGGCCCTTGGTACCTTGCCTGACTCCTACCATGACCAACTCCATCCTTGCCATCATGAGTATCATTTAAATAGATCATGCAAACCAATGAGCAAAGACAAACTATTATCTAAAGGACAAGTATGTCAACATATTAGCAAAATATTATTAAGAAAGAGGGCAAACAATAAAAATCACAAATCCCCAAACTATAAATTACTTTATGTAGTTCAAATAGTAAAACTCCGAAGGGGAATCCTCTATTCTAATAATCTCAGTTTTTATTAATTTTATCCTCCAGAGGATGGAGGGAAGAACAGTAATTTGCATCTGCTGACACTATCCCACCAACAGTGTCTTTAGCAGAGTTTATTTTCTTTTTCTTTAGCTTTTCTGGGAAATGAATGCTTAAAGATATAAGTAATATTCATTTTCTATAGCAGGAAGAAGAATGTTAATTGTTTGAACCGACAGATATATACAGATTAGGTGTGCGTGCACACGCGCGCGCACACACACACACACACACACACACACACCCCTGAACTCTCTTCAAATTTTGTCTGGACATGTTAGCCACACAATGGCTCACTGTTTGTTCTGTACATAGAGAAAGAAGCAGGACCACCAAGGTGTTTAAATCTTGTACCAAAGGTGGAAAACTAATGCCTGATGAAAAGAAAAGGGAATATAGAAATGTCTGGAAAAAACTCAAAAAACTAATTCCACAAAGGACTCCATTTAGCTCATCTTGCATACTATATACTATAAACGGTTTTAAAGAAACCGTTTATTCATATATCTCAAACACATATTTCAAGCTTCTGTTTTATATGCATTTTCTGCTTGCATTCCAGTGTGTAATGGACTGGCATCCTTGGCCATTCCCATTGGCCATCAAATTGCCAAAATTTATGAAATAATCTCGCAGAGCCTCGCTCTGTTGTAATGAATTACAACTGGGAAGTAAAGAAGAAATGCCAGCTCAGACTTAGTCTCTGAGCTTCTGGAGGAAAGAGGCTGACTGAAACATAGGAAAAGAGTTTTAAGTTCCTTCCACTCCATGTATGGAGAGAAACCCAGAGGAAACAGGTAGCAGTAGCTCCATTCACTTGCTCGTTCATTTTATTATACCAAGAGGCATTAAAGACCAACCAGGAGTTTAGTCTTGTGAGGGAGGAATGGGGGGAGACAGGCAGATTACCAGCTTCCCATTATACAATGTGATAGGGCTATATTGAATGAGAAGAACATAGGGCTAAGAGAGAAGACCCTTCTGGGTGGGCACCAGAAGGCTTATCCTGAGTTTTTCAGCTGGTTGTTCATACAAATCTTAAATTTAGAGGATTAAAAAAAAAACCCCAAAACCATTGCCTGATTTGTTATGGCAGAATTAGCCTGTGCCTCCCCCACACTTATTTCATGCCTCCATGATGGTTGGGTTCCTTGGTTTGTGTCTGTATGGTTTACTGCCCAAAGCACGGGCTGGGGTTTCATTCACATGTACCTCACCAGCACCCCGGTGCAAGAAACACCCAGGTGTCTGGGCCCTTTGCAAGCATGAATGCCAGTGTGGAGCCCTGCTAGGAAACAAGGGTCCTCTGGAAGAAGGGATTTTCTTACCCCTGCCCCCACCCACATCTCTTTGCTGTACGGAGGGCAATGCAGACATCTAGAAGTGTCAGTGGTCAGAGTAGCTGATGCTCTTAGCTGCCATTTCCGTGAGCTTGCTGGGGAGATGGCGCCCCTGTGGAGGACAATAGGCTGGATTCCATCAGTGGCGAACAAAATGGCAGGACCAATCAGCTCATTCGGTGAACGAGGATTGCCAGGGACCTTGCCAGGGTGTTCCTATCCTCCCGGACTGTCACAAACCACTGACAGGCCCGTGAAGAAGACTTTAACCCAAGTGATGGACTTGTAGGCCAAGAATAGGGTGAAGGAACAACCACCATGTTGTGAGCCCGAGAGGCCGTCCGGTTGCTTTCTGTCCTTATTCTTTTGTCTCTTTCTTTCTTTCTTCTTCTTCTTCTTCTTCTTCTTCTTCTTCTTCTTCTTCTTCTTCTTCTTCTTCTTCTTCTTCTTCAAGATTTTATTTATTTCACAGAGAGAGAGATCACAAGTAGGCAGAGAGGCAGGCAGAGAGAGAGGGAAGCAGGCTCCCTGCCGAGCAGAGAGCCCGATGCAGGCCTCGATCCCAGGACCCTGAGATCATGACCTGAGCCGAAGGCAGAGGCTTAACCCTCTGAGCCACCCAGGCACCTCTCTTTCGTCTCTTTCTATCCAGAGCTCTAAGCATTGTTTGGAAGCAAACAAACAAAAAACTGTAATAAAGTATGTAGCACTCAGTAAGGACACATAGAACATTTAAAAATGGACCAACCAACTGGATTTCCTTTCATACATAATGATTTAGAAACGTCCAGTCTGAGAAATCCGTTGGGAACTATAATCATGACAGCAATCATTTCACTTGGCTTAGAGGAGGAACAAAACCAATGCCCGATCGGTTTGACTACTAAAGCTACTTGGAAGGAAGCAGGGAAGAGAAAAGATGATATGGGAGACCTGGACCACACTGCACTTCAGTTCTGTCGGCATAGACGTCTGGCTTCTCCAGCTCCTCTGACATAGCCACAGCAACTCTGTATGGAGCCACAGCATGTTCCCAAATAGCTTCAGATCTGAGGTGTATTCTGAAGTCTGGATGTCATCATCTTTTATGCTTTGTGCTTCTTTCTTAACAGAATTGAACTGGAGTCTGGCACTTTCAGACTCATAGACACAAACCATGGATGTGAGGGGAGGAAGGAGTTGGGATCTCCTCTGTGTCCAACATTTCCAGATTT